>APFE030779450.1:0-34535 GCA_000404065.3 Pinus taeda | reverse complement strand
AAATTATAATTATATATATACATATAGAAGAAAGAAAGAAAGAAAGAAATTATTTTAAGGTCCATGAGGCTAAAGATAGCCGATGGGACAGATTGCTTTTTCATTTGCTTGATGTATTCGGCCCTTTTTCCGTGAAGCTTCAAAATAAATGCTCCAAGCTTCTCGACAAACCCCTGGCTAAATAGATTATCCCAAGAGCTAGTTGCTAGCATATTTGCATAACTTTCCCTGTTGTCTTTGAAGGCCTCACATCTTAAAATGAAATGTTTTTTGTTTCCACTTTTCCGGAAGAACAAAAAATGCACATTCTTTCCTCTCACACTTCCTATGGGTCTTTGAAGGTCTCACATCTTAAAATGAAATGTTTTTCTATTTCCACTTTTCGGAAAGAACAAAAAATGCACACTCTTTCCTCCCACACTTCCTATATCCATTTCCAATGCCTGTTTCACAACGTATTTTATGAGAATTAGTCCTTAACCAAGCAATAAGAATTTTGGCTCTCCAAGAGATATTGGCCTCCATGTATGCTTTTGGTTGATGACTATGTGTGGGATTAAACACTTCAATATAGTAATTTTTCTTTCTTCCTAGCTCCTTATCCAAGTAGTACCCTTGTGGAACTTTTCCATAACAAAAGCTTTTATTTCTTTGTTGTTTATGGGACACGCTTTCAAGCGAATACCCCATTTACTAAACCATTTGTTATTTTGTTGTATCCAAGTTTTTTGCTCTTGCACAATTTATCATTAAAGACAACGTTAGGCCATCTACCCTCTTCCATTTGCTTAATTTTTTTTTTAATACCTTATGACTCACACCATAGCAATTGTTTCAATAGGAGTAGTCCTTGTTTCACTTAACAAGATATCATAACGAACTGCACTTTTAATTTTAAATTTGTTTGTAATCAAACACTTCTGAATTTTCTCAATTTGTCTCCAGTGCATGTCAGATGTATTGCTGGCCCATAGTTCACAACAATAGAGAATCACTAGAAGCCCCAAAAAAAGTTTCAGTATAATGACATATTCTCTTCCCATATAGATGTAAAGTGAGTATTCACTCTGCCGAATTTGGTAACTATGAGTTAATTAATTAATTAATTAATATAAATGCATTCTCTTCGCATGTGGACGTAAGGTAGATATTCATTCGTCGACATGTAGGTTTTGTTTTTCAAAGGTTTTTATTTTAGCGTTTCAAATTCACTGGTGAGTACTTTTTATTCCATATTTATGAATTTTATATTGAACGGATTAAATGCGGAAGAAATTTTTATGTAAATAATGCAAATAAATAATAATGTAATTTGTTTTAATATTAATTATTATTTTTATATTGAAAATAATGTTAAAATATATTATTATTTTTTAATTATTATTATTAATGAATTTATAGTAGAATGAGAAATTGGATTGTTGTATTTAAGGTTTTGTTTTATTTCAAATTTTTAGTTGTTTAGAGATTTTTACGATCTTATAGTGATTTCTTATCATTGTCTTGGAATTTGTTGTGTTTTTCAGTTCAAATGGGTTTATGGTGACTCTTTTTGGGGAGCGGGTAAGGACTTCACACCCCTCCTACCATAACATCATCTTGGGGACTCCACTGTTGAAATAAGGTGCACCTCCTCTTCAACATCTCATCAGTTGGCCCTAGGAGGTTGAGTCGAATTTCAACAAGCCAAAAAGTCGACCATAGGTGCTACATTATAGAATAAGAGCTAAAACCTTTATCTTCCAAAAGCGGCCTAAAACTCTAAATATGAAGTAAAATATGATAAATTTGTAGGGTTCATATAGCACATTCAAGATCATGCTTTGATCTGCAAGTTTATTAGCATTTGGTGATCTGAATATCAAAAAATAGACTCAAAATCAAAGTGCTCAGTATCTCCCAAAGCCAGTGCTAGATCATAGTGCTCGCCGTTCTGATTCCAACACCGCTTGAATCACCACAATCCGACATTGTATTAAGAAGTTACGGAGTTATGAAGTTTTGGCCAAACAACTAAAAACTCAAACAACAAGGTTGATTGGGTTGTTGACTGGGCAGACAGTACAACTGACGTCATGCTAACATTAACATGTTAACTGGGCGTACAGTAAACAGGAGGACCAATCTCGGCTCGACATGTGCCAAGTTTATATTGAGGTGGGTGATGCAATTTTATTAGGTGCATTAGGTATGAAGTGGACAAATGGTGAGGCGCCATGTGGCCCTCGATAGTTGGTTAAAAATTTTATAGGTCAAGCAACTAGCCTCAACAAGGTTTGACCCCTAGACCTCCCAAACAACATTCTAACACCTCACCACTGCACCATGCCTTTGGTTCTTAACATGTTATGGTATTGTTTCTATTTGAATTAGCCTAGTTTCGGTATTTGGGGGAGGGTCTAGGGCACACCTTAGCCCTAGTCACATTACACAGCACAAAACCGTGGCAGAGGCATAAGAGCAGTGGAGATGGGTAGTTAGCCTAGCCCCCACATCATATCACAACCCACATGACCACAAGGAGGAGCCAGCGGAGGGGGTGGGCAGATAGGCCCTGGCCCGCTGGTTCTCAGCAGTATATATGACCATTACTCAGGTGTCTAGCAAAGGGGGTGGGAAGTTGGCTTGGCCCCCGATCCTATCCTTTTCCACATGACCATGTTGATTGACACAAAGCATTGAACTGGAGGGGGTGGGCAGTTAGCCCCGACACCCAGCCACATGGTGCTTGATGCAGGAGCATTAGAGCTTCCAAGTCATCAATATTTTTTAAGACAAAGCTCCAAATTGGGTTTTAACATGGAAAATGAATTTTATTTCCTTATTGTAAACAATTTTAATTTCTCTATTTCTTAGAGAACTATGTATAGAGATAAGATTTTTAAGAAGAAAATATGCATTTTAAGGCATGAAAATTTTAGGAAATAAATCATGAGAGGTTGTGGGAGAAAAAATCATGGTAGCAATTAACAAGTTGTTGGGATAAGAAAAATTTTAGAAACCTTAAAAACTATTGGGGTGGTTTTTAGATTTAGAAAAGGTATGGATAAGCAAGATTTTTCCAATAAGGAAAAAGTGAGTCTACCTTGAAAACCATGAGTGATTTTTTTATTGATTTATGGATCTAAGAAAATTTATTTTGTTTGTATATGTTATTATAAATATTGTAAGCCTATAGGGAAAACAAATGGCCAAATGAATGTAGAATTAGGCCAAGGGAGAAATGTATGATTATGAGTTTATGTATGTATAATTTTCCTTTGTTTAATGGAAATATAGATTCACCAAAGCCTCTGTGTATGACTTTTTGTATGATTTTTTGTATTATTTTAAATGCTTTGAGATGTGGTGAATAATAATTAATTGAATAAATAACAAAACTTATGCATGTAATCTAGATTGAGAAGTTGAACTTTGTAGGAAAATTCAATTTTTTCTGCATCGTGGTATTAGAGCAAGGATATGTTCTTTGGGAAACATACACTTGAGTGAGAAGGTTTTTTTTTGTAGGAACATAGCACATAAAATTTTAAACAAAGGATGGAAGAGAAGATCTATTGAGATATGGAAACTTATTGGTCTTGAGTTTTTTTGTTGACAATTAATTAATGTGTAGGTAGCAACCATTACAACATTAAAGTTATGACAAAGTGAGAAGGAGCATATAAAGATATCAGGTGAAGAAATTTGTGATAGAACCCTAGCAACAAATTAAAGTTGCTGAAAAGGAAGAGGAGAGGCAAAATTTCTCGGTAATTGCGACATCCAAGAGAGCAAGGAGCGCTTAGAAAGAAAGTCCAAGTGAAGTGAACCATTGGCCAAGTTTAGAGGAGATTATTTGGTGAGGTGTTGGCAAGATTGCAGCTCACAAGTAGACAAGGAGAGTTCATGAAAGAAGGAAGTGCTAATGACTATTGATAGTCATGTCAAGGGTTCAAGGAGAAGTTGTAAGTAGATGAAAGAGAATGCCAGAGTAGTGGGAATGAGAAAGATGAGGGACGATGAATTTGAGAAAGAGATGATTGAGATGAAGGCACAGTTGAATGTGCTGATGGAGCTACTCCAATAATAAGTTGAAGATCAAAGATGTAGATGGGTGCTATGAAAGAAAGTGAAATGGCATAAGTTGCAGGTGAAGCTAAAGCACATGTTGAGCATTCATCAAAGAGAAGAAGAGCACAAGCAGCAGAGATGGAGGTTTTTCATTTTTGAACGAGAACAAAGAATAATTCTTGGTGAAGACAAAGATGAAGGAGCTGATGAGATCCAAGGATCTCATGATTTTAAAACTAATGAAATGATTGTAAATGCGAGTCATGCAGATGTAGATGATGGAGAGTTTCCTTATGAAGACGATACCGAGGAAATTCCAATTAATGGAATTGTGGAGGAATTTTTTTATGAGAGAAGAAAGAGATGTGGAATTCAAGGAAGAAGAAAATGTTTTTGAGGAATGGTCAACAAAGGACATAAGTGATGAGTTTACAAATTTAGTTCAAGTTAATTTTAATGATTTGTGTGAAGAGTTGAAATTTCTTGAGGAGAGATTAATCAATCAGAAAGTGCATATTCAACTTGTAAACTTGAACCTGGAAGAAGAGGGAATTATCTTGGAAGACAATCATGAAGAGGAAGTTACAAGGCATAAGAAACAAATGGTGAATATAAAGCAAGTGTAAAAACTCGAGTATGGAAAGAGGCTTGAAATTCGTATGCACAAAGAAGATGTACAACAACATGCGAGTGGTGATAGCAAGCTTCAATAGTCAGGGACAAAATTGGGTGAGGAAATTGATAGGTTGTGTATACTTATGAAGAGTATGATGAAGAGAAGGTACAACAAGAGGAATAAGACATCCAACAACACAATACAATTGATTGAGTAGATTTACGTTAGCAAGTTTAGTGGACAAGAACAACATAGAGTTTGGAAGCCTGGCCGAGTGATAAAAACATCAATAATAGAACAATGACATGCAAAGATGAAAGGGCAACTATAACACAAGGTTTGGGATCCTAGATGATTCATAAATTGATGACACATGACCAAGAGGTCATGAACTTTTCCTACCTTGGGATTTTGATGTAGGAGCATTAGAGCTTCCAAGTCATCACGATTTTTGGAGACAAAGCTCCAAACTAGGTTTTAACATGGAAAATGAATTTTATTTCCTTATTGTAAATAATTTTAATTTATTTATTTCTTAGAGAACTATATATATAGAGATAAGATTTAGTAGATAAGATTTTTAAGAAGAAAAACTGTGTTTTAAGGCATGAAAAATTTAATAAATAAATCATGAGAGGTTGTAGGAGAAAAAAATCTTGGTAGAAATTAACAAGTTGTTAGAATAAGAAAAATTTTAGAAATCTTAGAAACTATTGGGGGTGCTTTTAGGATTTAGAAAAGCTATGTATAAGCAATATTTTGTCAATAAGGAAAAAATTAGTCTACCTTGAAAAGCATGAGTAATTTGTAGATTGATTTATGGATATAGGAAAATTTATTTTGTTTATATATGTTATTATAAATACTGTAAGATTAACGGGAAAACAAATGGGCAAATGGATGTAGAATCAAACCAAGAGAGAAATGTATGATTATGAGTTTATGCATGTATAATTTTCCTTTGTTTAATGGAAATGCAAATTCACCAAAGCCTTTGTGTATGACTCTTTGTATTATTTTCTGTTATTTTAAATGCTTTGATATGTGGAGAATAATATTTAATTGAAAAAAAAATAGAATCTGTGTAAGTAATCTAGATTGAGAAGTTGAACACTGTAGGAAAATTCAAATTTTCCTGCATCAAGTGGTATCAGAGAAAGTATATGTTCTTTGGGAAACATAGATCTGAGTGAAAAGGTTTTTTTGCAGGAATATATAACATAAAACCTTATGCAAAGGATGGAAGAGTAGATCTATTCAAGTATTAAAACTTATTGGTCTTATGTTTTTTTCTTGAAAATTAATTAATGTGCAAGTTGCAATCATTACAACATTAAAGTTATGACAAATGGAGAAGGAGAATATAAAGCTATCAGGTGAACAAATTTGTGACAGAACCCTAGCAACAAATTAACTATGCTAAAGAGGAAGAGGACAAGCGAAAGTTCTTAGTAAGTGAAACAACCAAGAGAAAAATGAGTGCTCAAAAAGAGGGCTCAAGTAAAGTGAACCATTGGTTAAGTTTAGAGGAGATAGTTTGGTGAGGTGTTGGCTAGATTGTAACTCACAAGTGGACAAGGTGAGTTCATGAAAGAAGGAAGTGACAATGAATATTAATAATCATGTTGAGGGTTCAAGGAGAAGTCACAAGTAGATGAAAGAGAATGTCAAAGAAATTTTCATGAGGAAGATGAGGGATGAGGAATTTGAGAAAGAGATGATTGAGAAGAAGGCATAGATGAATGTGCTTCTGGAGATACTAAAACAAGAAGCTGAAGCTCAGAGATGAGGATGGGTTCTATGAAAGAAAGTGAAATGGGAGAATTTTCAGGTGACACTGAAGCACAGGTTGAGCATTCAGGAAAGGGAAGAAGAGCACAAGCTAGCAGAGATGGAGGTTTTCATTTGTTAACCGGAACAAGGACCAATTGTTGGTGAAAATGAAGATAAAAGAGTTGATGATATCCTAAGATCTCATGATTTTAAAACGAATTAAATTCTTGTGAATGCAAGTCATGCAGATGTAGATGATGGAGATTTCCCCCATGAGGGAAATACCGAGGAAATTCGAATTAATGGAATTATGGAAGAATTTTTTATGAAAGAGGAAAGAGATGTGGAATTCAAGGAAGAAGAAAAACTTTTGGAGGAATGGTCAATAAAGGACATAAGTGATGAGTTTACATATTTAGTTCAAGGTAATTTTAATGATTTGTGTGAAGATTCGAAATTTCTTGAGGAAATATTAGTAAATCAGGAAGTGCATATTCATCTTGTAAACTTGAACCTGGAAGAAGAGGGAATTATATTGGAAGACAATAATGAAGAGGAAGGTTCAAGGCATAAGCAACATATGGTGAAGCAAAATCAGGTGTGTAAACTCGAGTATGGAAAGAGTCTTAAAACTCTTATGCACAAAGAAGATGTACAACATCATGCGAGTGATCATAGTAAGTTTCAGTAGTCAAGGACAAACTTGGATGAGGAAATTGATAGGTTGTGTACATTGATGAAGAGGATGATTAGGAGTAGGTAGAACAAGAGGAAAAGGACATCCAACAACAAAGTATAGTTGACTGAGAAAATTTACATCAACAAGGCAAGTGGACAAGAACAACACAGAGTTTGGAAGCCTGGAGAAGTGAAGAAAACATCAACAGTAGAACAACAACATGCAAAGATGAAAGGACAACTACAACACAAGGTTTTGGATCTTAGAGGATTCAGAAATTGATGACACATGACTAGGAGGTCATGAACGTTTTCTACCTTGTGAGTCTAATGTAGGAGTATTAGAGCTTTCAAGTCATCAAGATTTTTGGAGACAAAGCTCCAAACTAGGTTTTAGCATGGAAAACGAATTTTATTTCTTTATTGTCAATAATTTTAGTTTCTGTATTTCTTAGAGAACTATATATAGAGATAAGATTTAGTAGATATGATCCAGGTGGATGTTGGTGGCCACCTGCCTATCCCACTTGGACCCCCACAATTGTCTCTTTCAGTTTTTTAGTTTCCTTAACTGTAGAAAAATTTACTATTGGCAGGTTTTTAGGGTCTTGAACTTTTAGAGCTATTTTAAGGCCCTAAACAACGTTTTTTGGGGAAAATTGGAGGAACATGGGTCCATGGATTGATGTTTCTCACTCAAAAGTTGTATTCCTCAGACATATCTTTCTAACGAGGTATTGTGCACGTCAAACGAAGATCGTATGCCAAAATTATGACCCGGAGAAGTTGATGTACTAATTTACCCAAACGAGACCCATAGTTTGGCACCTCATCTCCTTGGGTTAGTTTTTTGGATGTTTAGGGTTTTCCATTGTTTCTTAACAATAAATAGGCCTTCAAACCTCATTGTAAGATAGCTCAGAGGCATGTAGCCACCACATCTCTTTTAGAGGTAAGTTACCATCGCCCTAGCTAGTTTATTTCCATTTATGTTTGTAAGCATATTTCAGTATTTTACATTAATGAAATGGAGTATTATTTCTGTTGCATCTCTGTATTTATGGTTATATCTATAATTTGTTGCATTCTTGTTTAAATCCAGATCAATGGTATCAGAGTGGTCTACTCTTTCTCTGTTTTTCTTTGCATGTCCCCAACGAGGTTGGGATATAAGTAGTTAGGGCTTGAATTGGTCGAACCCTTGCAAGACCAACCTCACAAATCCTAACGAACTCCCATGGTGGATAAAAAGAAACACGAGGAGGTAGGAGATCTTATTGAAATCTTGCTCGAAGAAGCCCTCGAGCGATAAAGTAACGTGATGATGGAAAACTTTGCCCAAATCCTTCAGCGGCTACCTAGGGGCAACACATCTGTTTCCAACAGCTACGCTGGAAACACCACACCCTTTAAGGTACAAGTTAAATTTGAAATCCCCATATTCGAGGGTCAGATAGATGCAAATGCCGTAGATAAATGGTTAAATCTGCTAGAAGGTTATTTTTATGTTCATGATTTTTCTAGCCGGGAAAATATCATTGTTTTCAGCCGCACGCACTTGGAACTCATTCAGGGATGCCATCAAGGAGCAGTACTACCCTATCATAAGCTATGAGGACAAATACATAAAGTGGACCATGCTGCGGCAAGGAAGGGACCAAGATGTGCCAGAGTTCACCAATATTTTTCATACCCTTCACACAAAGTTTGGTATCAAGGATTCTGAGTTGCATTTGGTACTCAAATACCACAACTGCCTACACAGGTACATCAAGGATGAGATGGAGTTCCTGGACATCTCCTTGCTTAGCACACGATATGGATACATTGTCAAGATCGAGCAAAAGTTTAAATAGAAGAAGCAAGACTTTGGATCTATGAATCCAAAGCAAGGGAAAGGCTTCCCTAAACTGCAAAACCAAGGACAAAGACAAGACGCGGTGACCCAAGACAACCCGTCGAAGCTGCAAGAAAATAAAAACATCATGAAGTCAAAGAAGGACATAGGAAAATGGTGTGAGTTCCATAAGAGCCCCACTCACAACACAAGTGAGTGTCAGACCAAGCAGTCACTGGTGGCCGAGTTGAAGGCTTCAAAATCAGATGGATGTTTCAACCCTGAGTCAGAACCCGACAAGAGGAACAACAAAGGGAAGTAGATGATTGACGCAGAGCCCACCGCCGCTGTTGCCACCACCAAGATCTAGAAGAATGAGCCTGAAGATCCAGAGGAGGGGGAGTGTCTTTCCCAATCACAAATGTGGGTGAAGGGTTCACCGCTGCAATTCATTTTCGATAGTGGCAGCCAAAAGAACCTCGTTTTAGCAGAGTTCATGAAGCGGCTGGGCCTACTGGCCACACCACACCCATAGCTGTATAATATCGGGTGGCTTCACTAAGGGCGAGATCTCCGAGTCCGCGAGTAGTGTCGCCTTCCCTACAACATCAAGCCCTTCACAGATGAGGTGTTGTGTGATGTTGAACCTCTTGATGTTTGTGATGTTTTATTAGGCCAACCATACTTGTGGAAGTGACATGATGTGTATGAGTCAAGGCCTCGCACTGTTATTATTTCTTTGGGTAATTAATTATACAAGATACCAGAGGTATCCCCACCTATCGCCACCTCTTTGATCTCTGCTAAGAAATGAAGCAAGATCATCTCATAGACTAGCAAATTCATTTTCTGTCTAGTTTGCTCCCAAAGTAAGGGGAAGATCGTCGCCACATCCATGACCCTCGCAAAGGGTTCCTCCACGCAGCGGCAACAAAAGATGGATAAGGTCATGAAAGAATATAGGAACGTCTTCTCCTCACCCACAGGGGTACCATTGCATTGTCAGGTCAAGCATTTATTCGTTCTAACTCCTAGAGCACCGCTACCCAACGGGTTGATATATCACCGGTCCATTCTAGGAAATGCCAAGTACAAGTAGCGACATGATCAACATCAGGTACCTCACAAGTTTCAAGTGGGTGACAAAGTCTGGTTGCATCTGCAGAAAGAATGCCTTACAAGAGCTGATCAAAAGTTCAAACCACTCTGATATGGTCCTTACACCATTACCAAGGTTGTGGGAAACAAAGCTTTAGAGCACATCATTCCCCCATTCCTTCACTTGCACCGAGTGTTCAAAGTGCACTGCCCTCGAACATGCTTCCCACCATTACTGGACACATCAAAGGTTATAGAACAGCTCACCAGGGACCAAATTCAGAAGAAGTTTCCTCATCTCATGGAGGAACTCAACACAATGGGGACCATTGCTTCCTAAGGGGGGAGGAACGATCCAGGTGGATGTTGGTGGCCACCTACCTATCCCACTTGGACCCTCACAATTGTCCCTTTCAGTTTTTTAGTTTCCTTAATTGTAGCAAAGTTTACTATTTTTGGTAGGTTTTTCAGGTCCTGAACTTCCGGAGCCATTTTGATGCCCTAAACGACATTTTTTGGGAAACCTGGGAGCAACATGGGGCATGGGATTGATATTTTCCACTCAAAAGTTGTAGTCCTCATATAGATCCTTCTAACAAGGTATTGTGCGCATCAAATGGAGATCATATGCCAAAGTTACGACCCCGGGAAGTTGATGTACCAATTTACCCAAACGGGGCCCATAGTTTGGTGCTTTGTCTCCTAGGGTTAGGTTTTTGGATGTTTAGGGTTTTCCATTGTTTCTCAACAATAAATAGGCCTTCGAGCCTCATTGTAAGACATTTCAGAGGCATGTAGTCGCCACATCTCTTCTCAGAGATAAGCTACCATCGCCCTAGCTGGTTTATTTCTGTTTCTGTTTGTAAGTATATTTCAGTATTTTACATTAATGAAATGAAGTATTATTTCTGTTGCATCTTTGTACTATGGTTATATCTGTAATTTGTTGCGTTCCTATTTAAATCCGGATCAAGATAAGATTTTCAAGAAGAAAATATGTCTTTTAAGGCCTGAAAAATTTAGGAAATAAACCATGAGAGGTTGTAGGAGAAAAAAATCCTGGTAGCAATTAACAAGTTGTTAGGATAAGAAAAAGCTTAGAAATGTAAGAAACTATTGCAGGTGCTTTTAGGATTTAGAAAAGCTTTGGATAGGTAAGATTTTGTCAATAAAGTAAAAGTGAGTCTACCTTGAAAAGCATGAGTGATTTGTGGATTGATTTATGGATCTAGGAAAATTTATTTTGTTTGTATATGTTATTATAAATATTGTAAGCCTAAAGGAAAAACACATGGGCAAATGAATGTAGAATTAGGCCAAGGCAAAAATGTATGATTATAAGTTTATGCATGTATAATTTTCCTTTGTTTAATGGAAATGAAAATTCACCAATGCCTTTGTGTATGACTCTTTGTATTATTTTTGTGTGTTATTTTAAATGCTTTGAGATGTGGTGAATAATACTTAATTGAATAAATAACAAAATATGTGCATGTAATCCAAATTGAGAAGTTAAACTTTGTAGGAAAATTCAAATTTTTTCTGCATCAAGTGGTATTAGAGCAAGGATATGCTCTTTGAGAAACATACATCTGAGTGAGAAGGTTTTTTTTTGTAGGAACATATCACATAAAAGCTTATGCAAAGGATGGAAGAGAAGATCTATTGAGATTTGACAACTTATTGATCTTGTGTTTTTTTATTGAAAATTAATTAATGTGCAGGAAGAAACCATTACAACATTAAAGTTATGACAAAGGGAGAAGGAACATATAAAGATCTCAAGTGAAGAAATTTGTGATAGAACCCTAGAAACAAATTAACTTTTTTGAACAGGAAGAGGAAAAGCGTAAGTTCTCAGTAAGTGCAACATCCAAGAGAGTAAGGAGTGTTAAGAAAGAAGGTTCAAGTGAAGTGAACCATTGGCCAAGTTTAGAGGAGAAAGCTTGGTGAGGTGTTGGCTAGCTTGTAGCTCACAAGTGGACAAGGAGGGTTCATGAAAGAGTTAAGTGTCAATGAATATTGACAGTCATTTCAAGGGTTCAAGGAGAATTCACAAGTAGATGAAAGAGTGTGCCAAAGTAGTTGGCATGAGGAAGATGAGGGACGAGGAATTTGAGAAAGAGATGATTGAGATGAAGGCACAATTGAATGTTCTTATTAAGCTACTACAATAAGAAGTTGAAGATCAAAGATGATGATGGGCACTAAGAAAGAAAGTGAAATGGCACAAGTTGCAGGTGAAGCTGAAACAAAGGTTGAGCATTCAGAAAAGGGAAGAAGAGCACAAGCTAGCAGAGATGGAGGTTTATATTTGTGATGGAACAAGGACCAATTCTTGGTGAAGATGAAGATGATAGAGCTGATGAGATCCAAGGATCTCATGATTTTAAAACTAATGAAATGCTTGTGAATGCAGGTCATGCAAATGTAGATGAAAGAGAGTTTCCTAATGAAGGCAATACTGAGGAAATTCCAATTAATGGAAATTGTGGAAGAAATTTTTATGAAAGAGGAAAGAGATGTGGAATTCAAAGAATAAGAAAACTTTTGGAGGAATGGTCAACAAAGGACATAAGTGATGAGTTTAAAAATTTAGTTCACGCTAATTTTAATGATTTGTGCAAAGAGTTGAAATTTCTTGAGGAGAGATTAGTAAATCAAAAAGTGCATATTCAACTTGTAAACTTGGACCTAGAAGAAGAGGGAATTTTCTTGGAAGACAATAATGAAGAGGATGTTGCAAGGCATAAACAACATATGGTGAAGCAAAAATAAGTGTATAAAATCGAGTATGGCAAGAGTCTTGATATTGCTATGCATAAAGAAGATGTACATCAACATGTGAGAGATGGTAGCAAGTTTCAACAGTCAGGGACAAACATGGAAGAGGAAATTGATAGGTTGTGTATACTGATGAAGAGGATGAGCAGGAAAAGTTACAACAAGAGGAAAAAGACATCCAACAACAAAGTATAGTTGACTGAGTAGCTTTACATCAACAAGGAAAGTGGACAAGAGCAACAGAAAGTTTGGAAGCCTGGAGAAGTGAAGGAAACATCAACAATAGAACAACAATATGCAAAGATTAAAGGACAACTACAACACAAGGTTTGGGATCCTGAAGGATTCAAAATTGATGACACATGACTAAGAGGTAATGAACTTTTTCTACCTTGGGAGTTTGATGTAGGAGCATTAGAGCTTCCAAGTCATTAAGATTTTTGGAGACAAAGCTCCAAACTGTGTTTTAACATGGAAAATGAATTTTATTTCCTTATTGTAAATAATTTTAATTTCTTTATTTCTTAGAGAACTATATATAGAGATATGATTTAGCATATAAGATATTTAAGAAGAAAACCTACCTTTTAAGGCATGAAAATGTTAGGAAATAAATCATGATAGATTGTAGGAGAAAAAATCTTGGTAGCAATTAACAAGTTGTTAGGATAAGAAAATGTTTATAAATCTTAGAAACTATTGGGGGTGCTTTTAGGATTTAGGAAAGCTATGGATAGGCAAGATTTTGTCAATAAGGAAAAAGCGAGTCTACCTTGAAAATCATGAGTGATTTGTGGATTGATTTATGGATCTAGGAAAATTTATTTTGTGCGTATATGTTATTATAAATATTGTAAGCCTAAAAGGAAAAAAAAATGGTCAAATGAATGTAGAATCAAGCCAAGAGAGAAATGTATGATTATGAGTTTATGCGTGTATAATTTTCCTTTGTTTAATGGAAATGTAGATTCACCAAAGCCTTTGTGTATGAATCTTTGTATTATTTTATTTGTTATTTCAAATGCTTTGATATGTGGTGAATAATACTTAATTGACTAAATAACAAAATCTTTGCAAGTAATATAGATTAAGAAGTTGAACTCTGCAGGAAAATTCAATTTTTCCTACATCAACGCTCCACGTCACACTGACCTAACGCTTAGGGGTTATGGTACATTTTAAAGAGGTGACCAATTGCACCTTTTATGGCAAGAATCCCGTTGATCCCAAGCAAAATTATCGCTCAACAGACTGTGTAAAGGAATAATTCGTAGAACAGGTTGCATGTTTTGCCAATTTGCAAGACAAATAGTAGAGCTTGGTTCCAAGAAGCATATCTTGCTCAATTTTTAACCTTTTTGAGCTCAAGAAGAGCCTTGATAGGGGTTTTTGAGTGTCCTGAACTCAAGGTCATCCTCAAATTTATGATTTGAGCACTGTATGATGGAATTTTTGCAAATTCAAGTCCTTTAGTGTTAAAGACAAAGAGAATTTTGAGACCAGATAGAGGCATATTTAAGCATGGGAAGAGCCTAGTTAGAGGTTTTCTAGCCTTCCAGTTATATCTGCAGCAACTGTTACTTTAGTAGAGCAACAATTTTTAGTATTTTCTCAATGTGCTTATGAGAAAATCCATTTTGAGCATTTCATTGTGAAGTAGTTGTATGTTTATGCTTTATTATTTTAGGTGGAGTACAAGGACCTATTATGAGAGAGTTTATTTTTTGTTGATGTAATCATGACTTGTTGTAGGGAGTCATCTATTTTATTAAGAATTATTTTTAGAAAAATGTTTCTTTGTAGGAGAAATAATGCCACTCTAGAGTCAACAATTTTTAATGTGATCATTTGCTGTTGAAATCAATAAAGCGGTCTATTCATTGGAGTAGGGCCTAGAGATGTAGCATAGGAGGGGTGAACTTCGTTATCACTTGCTTACTTCTTATGTCCATGATTATCATCTTGAGTTGTATATGAATTTGTTTCACTTTTAATTTCATGTGAAAAATTAACCACTCATCTTTGAAGAGTTTGCAAAACTAATTTTACCTTTAAAGACCCAAGTTATCAGGCTTGCAAAGTGTCAGAGGATGATCGTTTTTCCATTTTCATATCACATGGTATCAAAGCAAGTTCTAAATAGATTGCAAGTATGGGCAAGAAACTGAATCATGAATGACTCCAAGAGTTGGAGGAGATTAATCTATCTCTTCGAATAGAGAATGTTGAGCTAAGGGGATTGCTTAAAGTTGAGAAAAGGAAAATGCGCCTGCAATTGCAACATATAGTGCAAGAAGAGACTGGTGAGTGTTCTGTCCCAAGAGTAGCAAAGAGTCCCTCAAAGATGAAACCAATTTGTGGGCATGGTCAGTATACAAGATATGGATCATATAATGAGAATTATGTTTGTGATTTTTTCCAACATTTGGAAGATTCTCCTGATGTGCGAGTTGGTAAAATTGGTTGGCTAGAGACATCATACGCTTCTTCATCAACATCTGAAACAAAAGAAAAATTGATGGTTGGCCAAAGGAGGTAATTAGTATTTCGAGTTCTACTCCTTCAGTTAATGTTGATAACACATATTTTTCATCTTTTGAAAAGCATACCAACAGGATTGTTATGAATCTTTTAACTCAGATGGGTTATAGTGAAAGGGGTCTCAGAGTCAATAGCCAAGGCATCATTAATCCTATCAAAGTGAAGGAACAACCATGATATGAAGGATTCGGTTATGGCCATGAAGAAATTGTAGGGTTCTCCAAAATTGTTGAGGCAAATAAATCGTCAGGTATGAAGTTCATGCAAAAGGGACTCTTACGAAGTGATTATACAACACACCATGATGGTAATAATAGTGACAAATTGTCTCCACAGAGAGATGAGCATTCCAAAGGATATGCCAAGTCCAGTTCTTCTCATCAATTTCACAACCCAAAATACAAGTATAAGCGTCATGGAGATTCCAGAAATGTTTGTGCTTATGATATTTTATGGGAAATGTTTTCCTATACATATTTTGATGCATCTGACCATTGTGTGGCTATGTGTGAGCAACATAAGGCGATGGTAAAAGAAATGGATCAAATCCTTGGGACAAGGTATGAGGAACCTCTCCAAAGTATGAATAATTCCTTGTCAATGGACAATTGTAAGAATTTTTGTACCCATTATAGCATGAATGGGCACCAGATTTAAAAGTGTCAAAAAATCCATCCAAAACTTCATCCCAAGAAGGAAAAAGAGGTCATGTGATCCCCTGCAAGGGAATCGATAGGTGGCAAAGTGGAAACTGATGTAGTTCCTGAAGCAACCTTTGAAGAAAAGCGGGTGTAGAAAGAGAAATCATAAGCCTGGTTAGGCAAAGAATGGGTAGACTATTTTTTATAGTTAGCTTTCTTTGTAAAATTGTAATGGCTTGTTGTATATTCCCGTTTAGGTACTTTGTAAAGTGAAGTCATGTACAAATCACTTATCTGCAACAAGTTTATTTTCTTGGGCATGTTACGATATTTTGGCTTTTTGTTAATTCAATTTGTATGGGACTTTTAGGATGAGCATTTTCTTTTCATCCAACATGTTTATAATTGTGTCAAGCACTCACCTATGCAAGTATTCTCCTGTGAAGCTTGTTTGTGATATTTTCCAATGTATTTTTGGATTTGATCTTTGCTAAAGATTGTGATGAAGATGATCATAGTAATGCAGACAAATCCAAGCATGTCAGTAAATAAATGCATCTAGTGCATCTAAGAGTATAAGTGCCGCTTGAAGGTAGTAATGCAAAGTACAAAGAAATGCATGGCAAGCATTGAGTTGCTTATGATTTCCAAGTGGAAGATCAAGTTTGGTTTCAGTAAAGAGAGACTTCATGGCGAAAATGTTTGAGCCAAAGAAACATTTTCATGAAGAGAATGTTCAGATTCCATTTGTTAAAAATTGTATTCCTGAATGTTTAGAATAATTGCAGCAAGCAGTGATTCTTGACAGAACGATAAGGACTTCACACAGAGGCAATATGGAGTACCTTGAAGAAGGCCCAAAGGAACCAATTCAAACAGAACAAGAAGGATTGAAATCGGGAAAGTAAACAAGTTGTTTCCTCACTTATTTGCTAAGTGAAGATAGACTTTTGGAGGACCAAAAGTTCCTAGTGGGGAGGTATGATCCAGAGATCAAAGAATATGCTAAAAAATTAAAGTGACTAGAATCTCCCAAAAACAACGCCATATCATAGTGCTCATCGTCTTGATTCCAATGCCGCTTGAATTACCACAAAATAAAATTGTATGAATAAGTTATGGCGTTCTGACGTTTTGGCAAAACAACTAAAAAGTCAAACAACAGGGTTGACTAGGTTGCTGACTGGGCAGACCATACAACTAACATCAGCATGCTGACTAGGTGTACCGTACACAGGAGGACCAATCCCGACTTGACATGTGGGAACTCAGTCTTGAAGTAAGTGGCATGATTTTATTGGGTGCATTGGCTATGAAGTGGACCAATGGTGAGGCAATACGTGGCCCAATAGGAATGCGCCACATGGCCGTCAGTGGTCAGTTAAAATTTTTATATGTTAGTTAACTTTCCTTAGCAGTGTTCAACCCCTGGACCTCTTAAACAACATCCTAATGCCTTACCACCACACCATGCCTTTGGTTCTTAACATGTTATTATCATTATTTATATTTGAATTAGCATGGTTTCGGCATTTGGGGACGAGGTCAGGCCACATGGCCCCAACCTTGGTCACATTACACACCACAAAAATGTGGTGTAGGTGTAAGAGAAATGGGGGCAGACAATTAGCCGAGCCCGCGGGTCATATCACAACCCACGTGACCACGCAGAGGAGCCATCGGAGGGGGTAGGTGGATAGGTCCTGGCCCTCGATTCTCGGTGGTATATATGACCATTACCCAGGGCTCCGGCGGAGGGGGTGGGTAGTTGGCCCGACCCCTGATCCTATCATTTTCCACATGACATGTTGATCGACGCAAAGGGATGAACCAATGGGGCTAGGAGGTTATCCTCAAGCCCCGACCACATGATGCTCCACGTGACCCTAACTTGATGCTTAGGGGTTATGCCGCATTTTAAAGAGGTGAAAATTTTCACCTTTTACAGTAAGAATCCCGCCATTCCCAGGAAAATGTTCCACTCGATGGACTGTGTAAAGGCAAAATTCATAGAAATGTTACCAATTTTTTCCATTTGCAAGACAGATAGAAAATATTGGTTCCAATAAGCATATTTTGCACATTTTTTAACCTTTTTCATCTCAAGAAGAGCCTAGATAGGGGTTTTTGAGTGTCGCCTCATATTTCTAATTTGAGCACTGTATGATAGACCTTTTGCATATTCAAGTCCTTTAGTGCTAAATACAAAGAGAATTTTGAGACCAGATGGAGGCATATTTGAGCATGGAAAGAGCCTAGTTAGAGGTTTTCCAGTCTTTCACTTACATCTATAGCAACTGTCTTCAGTAGAGAAGCTATTTTCGGTCTTTTCTCAATGTGCTTATGAGAAAATCTGTTTTGAGCACTTCAGTGTGAATTAGTTGTATGTTTATGCTTTTTTATTTCATGTGGAGTACAAGGACCTATTGTGAGAGAGTCCGTTTTTCGTTGACATAATCGTGATTTGTTGTAGGGAGTCATCTTCTTTAGTGAGAATTATTTGTGGAAGAATTTTTCTTTGTAGGAGAAACAATGCCACCCTAGAGTCAACAATTTGTAATGTGCTCATTCGCTGCTGAAATCAATAAAGTGGCCTAGTCATTGGAGTAGGGCCCAAAGACTTAGCCTAGGAGGGGTGAACTATGTTATCACTGAGAAAAATTGAAAATAAATATTAATGAAAAAAAACATGTTAAACACATTTTTCATGCATTTTCAATTTTTCTCAATGTGGGTCTACTCAAAAGTATGCAGAGTGGGTATTCATTGGATTTGGAATCCAGTTATACATCGAACCATTTCTCATGCTTGAAACTTAAGCAAATGTGTAAAGAGATAAATTTATGTTGAAGGCCTCGAAAATCGTTGGAACAACATGGGGGAGACCACCCGGTCCGGACCTTGGTTAGCAGCTCTTTTTCCATTTGGAATGGTGGTTCCGACTGGTTCAACTAGGTCCAGTTACCTTCTCTCTATCTCCAATGGCTTCAAAATATGACTTTCATTCACCAACGGAAAAGGGACATCAGATCATCCTTCTAGCTGATCAGGCAAGAAAGTGATCCTTAAGCTGATTTGGGGCTCAACCAATCCACTACTAAAGTTTGCCTCTTTAGGAAGAGGATTTAAAAGAATGTAGAATTTACTCTAAATGCAAACTTGTTCTAAGATGCAAGCAAAAAGAAACTATCTTAATCCTATCTCAATTAGGCAGATATAGATCTAACCTAACCAAGAGCAGGTATTTAAAATATTGAGATTTAAATGTCTTGTTTATAATGAATATAAAGTTAATGAAATAGTTCAATTAACCGACATTATGGATACCAAACACATCCTATTGAGACCCTTTAACTGAAATAATCAATCAACAACACTCAGGAAGAAGTTCACAAAGTGATATTGATCAGTTAATCAGTAACTTGAATTCTTAGACAATAATATGCGGAAGAAGTTCACAACATATCACTATCTATTCATCCAATATTAAAAGACAGATTTATGAGTAAATAGTTACTCAGAAATCAGAATTCAGCTCATAAGAGTAGAGATAAATAACAACATAAAATAGAAGCAAATTACTCATACCGACAAAAGTGCACAAATATGTAAGCAAATTGACACCATTCATGTTATCATAAAATGAAACCAGCATTTAAAACAATAGTATTTGAAATACCAGTTTATTGAATCCATTTCTCCAGCTCCAGTCTCTAATAGTCTTTTACAATGCCTATGCTTCTGCTTTCAAAAGCAGAGCTACAATAGTGCAAACTCCGTTCATTATACATAACTCAGGATGTAAAAGAAAAACCTCAATAATCTCCAGATCTGAGATTCCACTCCTCCCACCTATAACTCTAAATCCCTATTACAAAAGTGCTTTTAGAATTTTAGAATCGCAGAGGAGAGCAGCCCCTTATTACATTCTGCAATCTGTTATTTATAATATTTGCAACAAAATTCTTGAGGGGAGAGTTTGTTGAAGAGAAATCTGTCCAATCCAATTTTATTCGCCCAAAATTTCAATCTTTAATTGATGGAGCATTCTCATTGATTGAGATCTTTTCTTCCAAATCTTTTCTACTGTTTTCCTGCAAGAAGAAAATAAAATAAATTCAAATGCAATCAATAAAAACAAAATATCATTTATGGCATTTAAAACAAATCCAATCAAATTCTATTTAAATAAATAATCGAAAATAAAGTATAAGCTCTCTATTGATGCCTGTGATGGTTTAATTGGCCAAGGATATTATTGACGAATGGATCTGGAATTAGAAGAGGCTTGGATAATTGAAAATGTAGAAAATAACTCAGAAAATTGATTTTGTTTTAGAAATTCGGAACTTGATCTTCTGCATGATTTTTGATTCAATTAATGACCAAATCTATTAGTGAAACCTCCTCAGAAATGTTCTCCTTGATTTTATCTTTCCAATGAGCTGTCCTGGGCCTCATTTGGCCAAGTACAACTCACTCTATGAGCTTCCAAAGTTGATGAGTCAAATCTGGCCAAAATCTGGAAATTCTTTCGTTGGGCTAAAAATCAGAATTTTTAATTAGAAATTTAATCCTAAATTAGATTCTAATTATCTAATAATTAATTCTAAATTAATAATTAACTAACTATATAATACAATTAATCCTAATTATTATCATCTATTAAGTTTACAAAATTAATGAATATACAAATGATTTTGAAAAAAGTAATTTAAATATAATTAATATTATAATTCAAATTATATTAAAATATAATATAATTATTAAAATATAAAAATAATTAACAAACCATTAAAATCAATCCAAAACAAAATCCATAAAACAAACCATTAGAATCCATCCAACCTCATTAATTCATTCACGTGAGTTTATGAAGGGGTATGGTGAGTGTGACGTGAGGGTGAGTGAGGTGGATGTAAGGGAGGCATAAGGGATGAAGAACTTTGTATTAAAATCCTTTAACACATCGCATTTTCCAATTGCAGACCCTTTAATGTTTAAGATGAGGAGTTTGTTAAAATTGCGATACGCGATATATGATGTCGCAATATCGCATCGCATGAAAACATTACATCGCATTTTCTTTTAAAAGGCTCATTGTAATTTTGCGATATCGGTGGACCCGATAAATTAATAAGATAAGGATAATACTCATATCAGATCCCGAATAAATGCGATAATGAATATAAAATGAAATTCATGATTTAACTTTGATCGCATCGCATGAAGGGATTCCGTCGAGGTTCTGAAAATTTGATTCGTTGTGAATTTTGCCGAGTATAATTTGCATCTAAATTAGAATTCTAATTATCTATTAATTATTTCTAATTTAATTATTAATCATGAACTAAATTAATTACATTAATAAATTATTAATTAATGTTAAACTAACTAATTAACATAATTAACTTTTTACAAACTATTTAATATTAATCTAATAATTATAAATTTTTTAATTTAATTAATTAATTTTATATTTAAACTAATTAATATAAAATTAATTATTTAAATAATTAATAATAAAACTAATAAAAAAATAAATAAACTATTCTACTTACACCATCCTACCTCTTTATTCATTTCTATTTCACTCACGTATGTTTTGAGTTTTGAAACTTGAAACATAAATCAAAGCTTATAAAAACTTTGGTTAATGCCTTAAGCTTTTCAACCATAGCATATCGCAAGAATGTTGGGTCGGGGTTTTTTTAGATACGCATGTTATAAAACTTGCGATGTATTTGATATTGCGATTATGCGATGTGAATTTTACTTTATTTTTTTAAGATATTTTAATATTAAGTTTTAATTTTAATTAAAATTAATTATATTTATTATAATAATTATTTTAATTATGTTAAGTAGAATTTTTTATTTTGGTTTATTTAAATGATGTTTAGTTTAAGCTATAAATTTTCTAAGCTTAATTCACCTATCTAAACTACAGCGATTCTAAAAAGAAATAAAAAAGAATAGAAATAGCATTTTTAATCTAAATTAAATAAATGACAGGACTTCAAAGGAGTACCATTTTTAAACCAGTCGATCAAATGGGGCGAAACAAGCGTCAATGAGAAGCTTATAAAAAATTTATTCTAACAAAACAATCAAAACAAAAATCCAAAGAAAATGAAAAATTAACAATCGCGTAGGATAATCAAATAAAATAAAAATCTTAAAAGGTGCTTAGCCGAATTTTTTTATAGAAAGGGTCCCCATTATATTGAAGTGAAGATATCAATAATGGGGGGTTGTGTTTTTACCACAACAATGATGACACACGGGAGAAGAACCAGTTATCTCGGTTTGATATGAATAAGATTTTCCTAAAATTAAAGTAAAAATAATTAAAGAAGAGAGTATTATTTTTTGGAATGTTTGACTAGGTTCATTAGTCTGAATAAAAGCAAGAATCATCTAACTGTAATTTTTCTTAAAATTCCTCATAAATTATAATATTTCAATACTCTATATCAGTCCTAATTAGTTGTAGAGGTAAAGAAGGGGTCACTTTACAGCTTAGCTTTTAAAATATACTCATTTGTCACAGGTAGAGCCACTGCTGCCAGCAAACATCTATAGTCTCAACAGGGTTACCTTTTAATCATCAATGATTTAGAATCCCATCTCTTCAAGAATTATTGACCTAGAGATAAATCCATTTATATATGTTTTTTTTTTTTTTTTTTTTTTTTTTTAAGTAAATCTTAAAAGCCATTGTCCTAGTATGGTAGCTAGATAGTTGACAATGTCATTCATTGGTTATAATTAAACTGAACAAGCTGGCTCGAGATGAGACCCCTTGTCTTATAATTGTTTGCAATCATAAGCCATTACCCTGGTATGTTTAGCAGTGTTGGTAATGTCAACCTATTTTTCCCCTATGATCATGGTAAGCAGACTCATAATGAGATCTCTTATATTTTAAGTTTAAATATATTTCTGGATCACACTCTAGAAAAATAAAACTTTTTGGGACAGGGAGAATCATCGACTCCTTAAGAGTTAAGAATGACAATTTCAGAGTTAAAGGTGATTTGCTATAAAGTGTCTTTACTTGGTTAAAAATAACTTTTCTTGACTGATAATAGAACTTTGAAAGATCTTAATAAAATATTGAAATCTCAAAATGATTACAATTTTGATGAAAGAGAAATTTCTCCAGATTTTATGATACTTTGTCAACTTCTCTAAATTGGTGATCTCTTCCTTAAGTATGTTTACCTTTATAATAAGAAAATCAAACTTTACTAAGAGATTTAAGAAAACGCTAATAGGTGACTACTAACAATTTTTTTCCATGTATGCCAACCATAGTTAGGTAACAAGAAGGTCTTCCATATAAGTCATGGCAAAGTCACCAAACTCAAAACTGAAAACCAAAGGAAAAAGAATTATAATGCTAAAATGAGAAAAGGAATCAACAAACAAAAATGATAAAATTGAAAAGTGAAAGGAAAAATCCAAGTCTCGCAAGATAAACTCAAACAAGAATGTTTATACCAAGGTCTCAACAATATGAAGAAAGAAAATAATCGTGTAATCAATCCTTTTTATGTCGAGATTTAAAAAAATCATACATTGCAGAGTTGTAAGTGTTTTAAGCTTTCTAGATAGCAGTGATGATAAAATTCAGCCACAATGAAAAATTTCTTCTGATATCAATGTTCTTGTTTCAAAGCATCAACTTAATCATTTTCTGATGAAAGGAATGCTTAAAGAAACAAACTAAAGGTTCAGAAACTCCCTAGTGTAGTTGTTTCAATGAGGATTATCGCTGCTTCTTGAAATTAAGCCAGGAGAAGAGTATCGACTTCGAAAATATGATCTGGCGAAGGATTGGAAGCTTTTATGAAGAGCTGCAAAACAGATTTATATATCAAAAAAAAAAAACTGAAACTAAACTAACAAAATGGAAATTAATGAAAGTGGGTACGTGAATCTTACCATTGGATAATTGCTTTTGATCTTACCTGAAAGGTATCTGTTTCTCCAAACTAGCTGACTTCTTACTTTAATTAACATTAAAAACTTGAAGAAGTCAAACTAACCAAAATCCTATAACCCAAAATCATTATTTATTTTATCTAAACTAAAGCAAGCAGTAAAATAAAAATGGGATGCTTATTATTCAAAGGAAAACAAATGCATCATAAATGAGAATGAAAATTTGTAGTAATGACTGTTTCTCAAAATATTATAAGTTTCATATAAACTCCATGATTTTATAAATTGTCCAGAATCAAGACCAAATCCAAAATAATAAAATTTAAATGTAAAGATAGAGAGGTCTTGAATTTATTTTTTAATTATGGAATTATATATTTAAAATTAAAATATATGAGAAATCAAAATGATTTAAATATACTGCAAATTGATCATCAATTGCTTTTTTTATCATAGTGGTTACCCAAGCTTGCTTTTAAAATAACACATCACCGTATCGGATGATTCACATCACATGTTTCTTCACCATGCTATAAGTTTAATTTGCAAGATTTCACCTTTGTTGCTATGCCATCTATTGATTAAATGTTAATGACTTAGAGGCAAGTTGCCGATAAGAACAGGTGCAATGAAGTGAAGCGATCACATCATTAAAGATATATTGTATTGGAGATCAGGGAATATTTAAATTGTGCTTCCCACATCGCACATCGCAGAGTCGGATATGTGATGTGAGCATAAATATAAATGCGATGAAGCGATTGTGATATCAGCGTACGATGGATGACATGTCTAATCGACGATCATTGATCTTAAGCACATGAAGTAATAATTCTCGATGAGCCGATATGCGATGAAGAGTGGATCCGATAATTTTATGATGAAAATTTAGTAACATATTGGATCCAAGGCATCGGCCCTTTAAAATTATGCCCCTACGTTTATTGCGATTGGATGGATGCGATATTTTATAAGCTTGATTTGAATTTTATGTTGGGTCTGGAATTATGTGGTCATCGCAATATCGGTAAAGTCATTTATTAGAGATCGGGGATTTATGACAATGGAAGTATGTTCAATTGTAAACCTCTGATATGCGAAATGCGATATGGATTATGTGATTGACGAAGATGAGCGGGTTGAGAATATTGCAAACATTTTCACTGAAGCATCAGCAATACGAAAATCAAGTTGAATGTTATGATATTGCTTGACATTTCAATTGGGTTTTCTGATGGTTGAAAGCAAAGTTAAAAATGTTCAAATTCTAATGAATCAAAAATAAAATTTCCTTGAACCTGTTGCAAATTTGAAATGGATTTGCTGCTTACTTCAAGCTTTTTGAAAACAAATAAAAATCTATAAATAAAATAGAACAAGAATAAAAAATAAACTAAGGAAAAGATAAAATTAATAAGAGATGAGAACGAGCTTGTAAATGCATACCTTGAAGGAAATTGTCTGCAGATCTTACCTCACAAATCTTCAAATCTTTCCTTGGATTTATCAAAATTCTGACTTTGTTCAACATCATCTTATTATTTATTCTAAATCAGAGTGTTCAATTAGGCTAAATAAAATCTGTTTATTCATGTTCAGGAAATCTGAAATTTATCAGAATTAAATATGAAAATAGTCTTCCCTTTTGAATTGAAACAACAATTTATTACCTCTGTTTATTCCGAATTAATCTTGAGAAAAAATTGTATTGTTATAGTGACTGTTCAATAATGCCTTTAATAAATAAATATGATGCATTTTACAACATCAGATAATAAACTAAAGGATCGAATGGGATAAAGCCACTAATTCTGGAAGAATATCAACACAGATTTATATGTGTGCCAGGTGCATATTTTGTCAATAGTTTATTCGAAATAGGCAGAGATGTATTCATGGGTAGAGGTATTGTTTCAAGAGATTTTGATTTTAAAAAAATAGGAAGGAAGAATTAGAGATTTTCTGATGAGAGACAAATATTTCTTTGAACATGTATATGATATGAGAAGGGCTAATTGCTTCATTTATTTTTAATCTGCAGAACTATTAAAAATAAATTAACTACATTAACTCTACTCCTATTCTAACCATATACATCAAAATGGCTAGGTATAGTCATATTTTCAGTGTAACCATTTTCTCATTTTTATTCCTGCATATATGTACAATTCAAATGTTAGTAATAAAAATACAAATGTAAATGAACTAAAAAAATTAAATCTGAAATCAGAATGTACAACTATTGTTAGAAGCTTAATGAAAATCTCTTTCTCTTGAAATTTCTTTTCTAATTGAATACCAATTGGATCATAGAAATCTGGATGGATTTTTATTAAGGATTGGGAAATGTTTAAAGGAAGAGATAACAGGCCAGATTGTGGATATGAGCTTTTAAATTCAAAGGCATGGAAGAAACTATTAGTGTTATGTGTAAATGTTAAGTTATTAACAATCTTCCATGAAAGAAAAGTTTCCAAACATTTTTCAAATGATTTAATGAAAAATGGATGGAAATCTATCAAATAAAATTAAAAATTATTAATTGAATTGGATCGCTGACAAGATTGTAAAATTACATTCTCCTGTTGACATTACCTTTGAGAAGATAGAAGCTTTTGATGTTCATGGTTATAACATAAAACTTCAATTTTCCAACATTGCAATGCATCAATTGAATGTTTGATAGTAAAGTGCTCAATATGCCAGCGTAATGTATCAAAAATCTGAAAAATAAAATCTAAAAAGAAATCTGATTCTATACAAAATAAGTGAGGAAACAAAAATAAACGGAAATCACTATTTGTACAACTAACGTTAAAACACAATTGGGATCGTTTTGAAATAATTTCTCTTTCACAAGGATTGGCCAAAATTATGGAATTTGAGTAATTTCGAATTCCAACTTGTGAATTAGAAGGGGAATGATGATTATGAACAGGAATGAAGACTTGATCATTGCAAATTTCAGATTCCAAATCATTCTTTTGTGTGCTCATGCTCTTTTGAAGAAGATTGTTTTGCTGCTCTGATTTCGGCATTTGTTCATCATGGAAAGATTCCGAAATTTGTATAGCTGTTTGCATTTGCTGATTTCCAATTTGATTTTCTGAATTTACCTCAAAGTAGCTTTCAGATTTCAAGGTGGCTCTTTCTCCAAAATTGTTGCTATTGTCTTCTTGTATTTGATCATAAATATTTTGCAAGCTTTGTGAAACTTCTTCATCACAATTTATTTCAACATCCGAATTGGATTTCTCATTTATATTGGAAGGGGATGGAACAAAGCTTGAACTAATTTCATATGGATTGGGAATAGGAGGAATAGAATAATTATGTTCAAACCAACCTAGTGATTCTTCTTTCATAGGTTCATCTTTGACATTAAATTTTAAACAATTCAAATGAAATCGAATATTTAAATCTCTAATAGACTCATTTTCATTTCGTAGATATTCAATTTCATCACATACCTGATCATAATCATAGCGGTCAAATTTACAAACAAAATTGTAACAAATTGATCGCATCTGTGAATTGAGGCCACCGGAAGAGTTCTACACCAGTTTCTAGCTTCTGCCGCAAATGTGAGAGTAAAAATTCTGCATAAGATGCCTTCATCAATTCCTTGAAAATCATAATTTGAAACATTATGAAGAAATTGAAGGACATGATTAAAATCAGAAGAATTTCTCTTACCATTGAACTTTACCTGAGACAAGAGTCTTACCACTTCGGGTGGAGTATTGGAAGATGCACGTCCATAGATAGAACTCCAAATTGGAAGTTTAAGAGGAGCCATCGTGATTAAATAGAATGTTAAAATTGAAAAAACTCCAACAGACAACAAGTTTCAGACCCTCCTTCTAGCACCATTATGTTGAAGGCCTCGAAAATCGCTGCAACAACATGAGGGAGACCACTCGGTCCGGACCTTGGTTAGCAGCTCCTTTTCCATTTGAAATGGTGGTTCCGACTGGTTCATCTAGTTCCAGTTACCTTCTCTCAATCTACAATGGCTTCAAAATATGACTTTCATTCACCAATGGAAAAGAGACATCAGATCGTCCTTCTAGCTGATCAAGTAAGAAAGTGATCCTTAAGACGATTTAGGGCTCAGCCAATCCGCTACTAAAGTTTGTCTCTTTAGGAAGAGGATTTAAAAGAATGTAGAATTTACTCTAAATGCAAACTTGTTCTAAGATGCAAGCAAAAAGAAACTATCTTAATCCTATCTCAATTAGGCAGATATAGATCTAACCTGACCAAGAGCAGGTATTTAAAATATTGAGATTTAAATGCCTTGTTTATAATGAATATCAAGTTAATGAAATAGTTCAATTAACCGACATTATGGATACCAAACACATCCTATTGAGACCCTTTAACTAAAATAATCAATCAACAACACTCAGGAAGAAGTTCACAAACTGATATTGATTAGTTAATCAGTAACTTGAATTCTTAGACAATAATATGTGGAAGAAGTTCACAACATATCACTATCTATTCATCCAATATTAAAAGACATATTTATGAGTAAATAGTTACTCAGAAATTAGAATTCAGCTCATAAAAGTAGAGATAAATAACAACATAAAATAGAAGCAAATTACCCATACCGACAAAAGTGCACAAATATGTAAGAAAATTGACACCATTCCTATTATCATAAAATGAAACCATCATTTAAAACAATAGTATTCGAAATACCAGTTTATTTAATCCATTTCTCCAGCTCCAGTCTTTAATAGTCCTTTACAATGCCTAAGCTTCTGCTTTCAAAAGCAGAGCTACAATAGTGCAAACTCCGTTCATTATACATAGGATGTAAAAGAAAAACTTCAATAATATCCAGATCTGAGATTCTACTACTCCCACCTCCAATTCTAAATCCCTATTACAAAAATTCTTTTAGAATTTCATAATCGCGGAGGAGAGAAGCCGCTTATTACATTCTGCAATCTGCTATTTATAATATTTGCAACATAATTCTTGAGGGCAGAGTTTGTTAAAGAGAAATCTGTCCAATCCATTTTTATTCGCCCAAAATTTCAATCTTTAATTGATGGAGCATTCTCATTGATTGAGATCTTTTCTTCCAAATTTCCTCTACTGTTTTCCTGCAAGAAGAAAATAAAATAAATTCAATTGCAATCAATAAAAACAAAATATCATTTATGGCATTTAAAACAAATCCAATTAAATTCTATTTAAATAAATAATTGAAAATAAAATATAAGCTCTCTATTGATGTCTGGGATGGTTTAATTGGCCAAGGATATTATTGACGAATGGATCTGGAATTAGAAGAGGCTTGGATAATTGAAAATGTAGAAAATAACTCAGGAAATTGATTTTGTTTTAGAAATTCGAAACTTGACATTCTGCATGATTTTTGATTCAATTAATGACCAAATCTATTAGTGAAACCTCCTCAGAAATGTTCTCCTTGATTTTATCTTTCCAATGAGCCATCCTGGGCCTCATTTGGCCAAGTACAACTCACTCTATGAGCTTCCAAAGTTGATGAGTCAAATCTGGCCAAAATCTGGAAATTCTGTAGCTGGGCTAAAAATCAAAATTTTTAATTAGAAAAATTTATCCTAAATTAGATTCTAATTATCTAAATTAATTATTAACTAATTAATATATACAATTAATCCTAATTAATTATCATCTAATTAAGTTACAAAATTAAATGAATATACAAATGATTTGAAAAAGTTAATTTAAATATAATTAATATTATAATTCAAAATTATATTAAAATTATAATATAATTAATAAAAATATAAAAATTAATTAACAAACCATTGAAATCAATCCAAAACAAAATCCATAAAACAAACCATTAGAATCCATCCAACCTCATTAATTCATTCACGTGAGTTTATGAAGGGGTATGGTGAGTGTGACGTGAGGGTGAGTGAGGTGGAGGTAAGGGAGGCATAAGGGATGAAGAACTTTGTATTAAAATCCTTTAACACATCGCATTTTCCAATCGCAGACTCTTTAATGTTTAAGATGATGAGTTTGTTAAAATTGCGATACGCGATATGCGATATCGCAATATCGTATCGCATGAAAACATTACATCGCATTTTCTTTTAAACGACTCATTGTAATTTTGCGATATCGGTGGACCCGATAAATTAATATGATAAGGATAATACTCATATTAGATCCAGAATAAATGCGAGAATGAATATAAAATGAAATTCATGGTTTAACTTTGATCGCATCGCATGAAAAGATTCCATCGTGGTTCTGAAAACTTGATTCGTTGTGAATTTTGCCAAGTGTAATTTGCATCTAAATTAGAATTCTAATTATCTATTAATTATTTCTAATTTAATTATTAATTATGAACTAAAACAATTAATTAATAAATATTTATTAATTAATGTTAACCTAACTAATTAACATAATTAACTTTTTACAAACTATTTAATATTAATCTAAATAATATTTAAGTTTTAATTTAATTTAATTAATTATTTAAGTTTTAATTTAATTTAATTAATTAAATTTTATATTTAAATTAATTAATAATAAAACTAATAAAAAAAACATAAACTAACCTACTTACACTATCCTACCTCTTTATTCATTTCTATTCCACTCACGTAGGTTTTGAGTTTTGAAACTTGAAACATAAATCAAAGCTTATAAAAACTTTGGTTAATGCCTTAAGCTTTTCAACCATAGCATATCGCAAGAATGTTGGGTCGGGGTTTTTTTAGATACGCATGTTATAAAACTTGCGATGTATTTGATATTGCGATTATGCGATGTGAATTTTACTTTATTTTTATATATTATTTTATATTAAAGTTAATTTTAATTAAATTAATTATATTTTATAATAATTATTTTAATTAATGTTTAAGTATTAGTTTTTTATTTTGTTTATTTAAATGTGTTGTGTTTAGCTATGAAATTTTTCTACAGTTATTACCTTATCTAAACTACAGCGATTCTAAAAATAAATAAAAAAGAATAGAAATAGCATTTTTAATCTAAATTAAATAAATGACAGGACTTCAAAGGAGTACCATTTTTAAACCAGTCGATCAAATGGGGCGAAACAAGCGTCAATGAGAAGCTTATAAAAAATTTATTCTAACAAAACAATCAAAACAAAAATCCAAAGAAAATGAAAAATTAACAATCGCGTAGGATAATCAAATAAAATAAAAATCTTAAAAGGTGCTTAGCCGAATTTTTTTATAGAAAGGGTCCCCATTATATTGAAGTGAAGATATCAATAATGGGGGGTTGTGTTTTTACCACAACAATGATGACACACGGGAGAAGAACCAGTTATCTCGGTTTGATATGAATAAGATTTTCCTAAAATTAAAGTAAAAATAATTAAAGAAGAGAGTATTATTTTTTGGAATGTTTGACTAGGTTCATTAGTCTGAATAAAAGCAAGAATCATCTAACTGTAATTTTTCTTAAAATTCCTCATAAATTATAATATTTCAATACTCTATATCAGTCCTAATTAGTTGTAGAGGTAAAGAAGGGGTCACTTTACAGCTTAGCTTTTAAAATATACTCATTTGTCACAGGTAGAGCCACTGCTGCCAGCAAACATCTATAGTCTCAACAGGGTTACCTTTTAATCATCAATGATTTAGAATCCCATCTCTTCAAGAATTATTGACCTAGAGATAAATCCATTTTTTTTTTTTTTTTTTTTTTTTTTTTTAAGTAAATCTTAAAAGCCATTGTCCTAGTATGGTAGCTAGATAGTTGACAATGTCATTCATTGGTTATAATTAAACTGAACAAGCTGGCTCGAGATGAGACCCCTTGTCTTATAATTGTTTGCAATCATAAGCCATTACCCTGGTATGTTTAGCAGTGTTGGTAATGTCAACCTATTTTTCCCCTATGATCATGGTAAGCAGACTCATAATGAGATCTCTTATATTTTAAGTTTAAATATATTTCTGGATCACACTCTAGAAAAATAAAACTTTTTGGGACAGGGAGAATCATCGACTCCTTAAGAGTTAAGAATGACAATTTCAGAGTTAAAGGTGATTTGCTATAAAGTGTCTTTACTTGGTTAAAAATAACTTTTCTTGACTGATAATAGAACTTTGAAAGATCTTAATAAAATATTGAAATCTCAAAATGATTACAATTTTGATGAAAGAGAAATTTCTCCAGATTTTATGATACTTTGTCAACTTCTCTAAATTGGTGATCTCTTCCTTAAGTATGTTTACCTTTATAATAAGAAAATCAAACTTTACTAAGAGATTTAAGAAAACGCTAATAGGTGACTACTAACAATTTTTTTCCATGTATGCCAACCATAGTTAGGTAACAAGAAGGTCTTCCATATAAGTCATGGCAAAGTCACCAAACTCAAAACTGAAAACCAAAGGAAAAAGAATTATAATGCTAAAATGAGAAAAGGAATCAACAAACAAAAATGATAAAATTGAAAAGTGAAAGGAAAAATCCAAGTCTCGCAAGATAAACTCAAACAAGAATGTTTATACCAAGGTCTCAACAATATGAAGAAAGAAAATAATCGTGTAATCAATCCTTTTTATGTCGAGATTTAAAAAAATCATACATTGCAGAGTTGTAAGTGTTTTAAGCTTTCTAGATAGCAGTGATGATAAAATTCAGCCACAATGAAAAATTTTTGTCTGATATCAATGTTCTTGTTTCAAAGCATTATCTTAATCATTTTCTGATGAAAGGAATGCTTAAAGAAACAAACTAAAGGTTCAGAAACTCCCTAGTGTAGTTGTTTCAATGAGGATTATTGTTGCTTCTTGAAATTAAGCCAGGAGAAGAGTATGGACTTCGAAAATATGATCTGGCGAAGGATTGGAAGCTTTTATGAAGAGCTGCAAAACGGATTTATATATCAACGAAACAAAATTGAAACTAAACTAACAAAATGGAAATTAATGAAAGTGGGTACATGAATCTTACCATTGGATAATTGCTTTCGATCTTACCTGAAAGGTATCAGTTTCTCCAAACTAGCTGACTTCTTATTTTAATTAACATTAAAAACTTGAAGAAGTCAAACTAACCGAAATCCTATAACCCAAAATCATTATTTATTTTATCTAAACTAAAGCAAACAGTAAAATAAAAATGGGATGCTTATTATTCAAAGGAAAACAAATGCATCATAAATGAGAATGAAAATTTGCAGTAATGATTGTTTCTCAAAATATTATAAGTTTCATATAAACTCTATGATTTTATAAATTGTCCAGAATCAAGACCAAATCCAAAATAATAAAATTTAAATGTAAAGATAGAGAGGTCTTGAATTTATTTTTTAATTATGGAATTATATATTTAAAATTAAAATATATGAGAAATCAAAATGATTTGAATATGCTACAAATTTGTCATTAACAACTTTCTTACCATAGTGGTTACCCAAACTTGCTTTTAAAATAACACATCACTGTATCAGATGATTCACATCACATGTTTCTTCACCATGGTTTAAGTTTAATTTGCAAGACTTCAACTTTGTTGCTATGCCATATATTGATTAAATGTTAATGGCTTAGAGGCATGCATTGGAAGCTATCACATCGGAGGTTGCAATGGAAAATTGCCGATGTGAAAGCATGCAATGAGAAGATGTGCAATGAAATGGAGTGATCGCATCATTGAAGAAATGTTATATTGGGGATCAGGGCATATTTGGATTGTGCTTCCCACATTGCACATCACACACCGCAGAGTCGAAGATGTGATGTGAGCATAAATATAAATGCGATGAAGTGATTGTGATATTGGCAATGTGATGGATGACATGTCTAATTGGCGATCAACGATCTTAAGCACAATTTTTGATGCGTCGATATGTGATGAAGAGTGGATCTGATAATTTTATGATGAGAATTTAGTAACATATCGGATCTGAGACATCGGCCCTTTAAAATTAAGCGTCTACTTTTATTGTGATTGAATGGATGCGATATTTTATAAACTTGATTTGAATTTCATATCGGATCCAGAATTATGTGGTCATCACAATATCGGTAAAGGCAATTCACAATAATGGAAGTATACTTCAACTGAAAACCTCTGATATGAGAAATGTGATATGACATATGAGCGAAGTAATACATCAGAGATCTTTTATTAAACAATTTGTTATCAAGAAATACTAAAAGCTACTTCCGATGAAATATTTTGCTACAAATGGTAGTGAAGTGGATGATGTGATTGACAAAGATGAGCGGGCTGAGAATATTGCAAACATTTTCATTGAATCATCAACAATACGAAAATCAAGTTGAATGTTATGATATTGCTTGAAATTTCAATTGGGTTTTATGATGGTTGAAAACAAAGTTAAAAATGTTCAAATTCTAATGAATCACAAAATAAAATTTCCCTGAACTTGTTGCAAATTTGAAATGGGTTTGCTGCGTACTTCAATTTTTTGAAAACAACTGAAAACCTGCCATTAAAATAGAATAAGAATAAAAAATAAACTAAGAAAAATAGAAAGTAATAATAGATGAGAATGAACTTGTAAATGCGTACCTGGAAGGAA
>APFE030779445.1:0-23699 GCA_000404065.3 Pinus taeda | reverse complement strand
TAATAATAATAGTTAATATTTATTTATATTGAATCAACATTAAAATTTTAATTTTATAAAACCATCATAAGTATAAATTTTAAAATTGCAAATACACATTCAATTTATTAGGAACAATAAAACTAATTTAAATTAAAAATTATTTTTAACTAATAATATAATTGTATATAACTTTTAGTTATATATATATTTCTTATCTTTCATGATTTTTAGAAAAAAATGTCTAAAATCTTAAACCATAATTTTGAGTCATACATTGTAAATAAATAAAAATTCTCAACCTTTAATAAAAAGTAAATTTAAATTTTAAATATATTAAAATTTATATAACTTTTAAAATATAAAAATATTTCAAAAATATTTTCATTTAAATTAAAAAATATAATATTAAATGTTTAAATAGTTTTTAAAATTAATAAAAAAATACGTTAAAAATAAAATATTTATAATATAATAAATATAGAAAATATGAAATATTTATGTATCATGCATTGAAGAAAGCATATTTTATTAGTTTATGGAATATTGTTATACATATTAATGGTGATATGTGATATACGTTTGAGGTGTAGTTTTATTCGTTAGTATGTGATGTAGTATTGGCTAGTTTAGGTTCAAACCTCATGGGAAGAATGAGGATGAAAGCTATTTCGGGTGAATTAAACTTCTGAAGATAAATCTCATTATGGGTGACAATTAACATTTTTCCATAAAAAATAAAAAACTATATTTATTTTTAAAATTAAAAAAAAAACGAAAAAAAAAAAAAACCCAATTATTTTTAGCACCATTTTCAAAACATTAATATAATTCAAAGTGAGTAAAAAACATTAGAATGTATCAAAATATGTATGAAAAATTCACAATTATACTAGCTCAATATACATAGGATAAAAGATTAATTTAAAAACTTCACATAAGAGACTTAGAATACATATTAAATATTGCATTGCATGCACAATATAGAAGCTCAAATGACCATGATAATGATTAACAATAAATAATGGCTATCAAACTCTCGCCATAAATCATAATAAGCTTAAAAGTATAAAAAATATTGGTTTAACCTTTAATTTTTTTTTTAAGTTATCTAATAATATCTCTTCATTACTCAAATAATTTTAAAAGAGATATTTATAAGAGACTATTGTTTTTATTATTTATTTGAAGATAGTTTTTTTAATAATTTTCATGGTACTCATGTTTTCTGTTATAATTAAAATTGCTTTTACAAGAGATCTTTTGAAATCCACTAGCTACTTCAAAGTAAAATGTAATTGAATACATTGAAAATATGTAGATAGACTAAATGTGACTATTCAAAAGAGTACCAACTACAACACAACCTAACCACACCAACCTTATCTCAAATCACACCAAAATTATCTCAACTTTGAGACATTTAAATGCAGCTTCTTGAAATGGTCAAGAAAAATGATTTTTCCACATTTGTTGGTACTTTCTTCTATGGAATATTTGGTTCAGTGAAATGGTCAAGAAGATTGATGTTTCCACATTTGTTGGTAATTTCTTCAATGAAAATTTTGGTTTTAGTGTAATGGTAAAAAATTTGGTGTTACCACATTTGTTGGGCATTTCTTTCGTGTTAAATGATAAAATAAAGAAGTTTAGAGATACACCGGACAAATTAAAATCTATACATTACATATCATTCTATTCTCTTTATTTTTAATACTTATTGATTCATTCTTTACAATGATAATTCAGATATCAACATATACATGATAATATAAAAAATAATATGTATAACAATTTGCAATATAAATAAATAATTATGAGAACAACAATTTAATTATTTTTCTTTTCTGTAAAATTTATATAAATAGTATCAAAAACTGTGTAGAAAAATCACAGAAATCATATTCTTAATTTCCAAAACTATTTAAAATCAATAGATTAATTATAGGGAGAAAAACTTTCATGAATTTTGACCCCAAAACAATGTCAGAAGATAACCCAATTTTGTCATAGACTAACCTACACAGAAAAGAAAGGAATTCCTTGTTTCAATTGGAATCACTTTAAATTAATTAGGCAAAGAACATGATAGAAGTTTTTGAGATAAGTAAAGTCTAAACTTAGTAATATAGATGACATCCTTCAATTTGATGCTTTGTTGTAAATGAAATAACATTAGTATTGTACGTATATGCTTGTATAAAGAAAAAATATATTGATATGAGAATCAAGTGACGGTTTAATCATAGAGTGAAAATTCTAGAAACATTGTACAATATTGGAAGGAATTCCATGTATGAAGGGTAGTTCATTTTGAAATCATTGAGAAAAGCAGAAATTAACATGAAATCCTTTGAGGAAACCATAACCAACTTATGATACATCACGACCACAAAGTAAGAAGTAAAAGCTTACAATAATATACCCAATATGCAAGAATGGCTATACTATAACAAATATAAGTGAATGTAGAGGAACCAAAGACATTGTGATGGATTACTGAAGGATTTCATACATACCACATTTTACATGGACTCTTTTTCTAAGAGCGTGAGATGAACATAAGTTTTTCACATACATTTCACATAGAATCACATAATCCCAAAATATCAATGTTATGTTTTTGAAAAACCTCATCCAGAGAACTATATCCAATAGAGTAATGTTCATTCTTTCAACTACTTAGTTTTGTGAGAATTGTATGGAACTATGCTCTTATGTTTAATCCCGTGCAGATATATTGGTCATATTCATTAGAATACATTATATTCCATTAATGGTATGGAGAGAGCCAATGTGTGATTATGCTTCATATCCAATCCATACATGAAAATCCTTAAATGTTTTGAAAGCTTGAGATTTACTTTTTTAGTAAGTACACCCAACGCATTCCAGTGTAGTCATCAACATAATATTTTGTACATTTATTTTCATTATCATAATTAAAATTCATAGGACTACACAAACCCAAATATATATGTCCAAATCTTCTACATGAATGAAGGGCCCTTGCTAGGGATTGTGAACAAGGAGCAAGTGGAAAATGACTATGCATAGCTATGAACCCATATAAATAAGAAAGTGAAAAATCCCATATATATTTAATAGGGTACTCAATTAACATATTTAATGCTTAAAGTGGTTAGGTATAACAAAATAAATGTGTTGAGTTATCATCCTCTGGGAGTTAAATCACCCTGGATGAGGAAGGGGCATGACTAAGTAAAGTGAAAAATGAGATAATATTAATGGATAGTCTATGAGCTCTTGGTAGAATAAACAATGTTCCAATGCAAATAAGGTTGCTAATTTTCCACGTAGCAGAGAAATTTATTGGGGTAATATTCCAGGTTTTTTCAAAATAAAAAATAAAAAATAGTTCTCAATTTTGACATTTTTTAATTTATTTGCTCAAAGTTTATATTTTAAAATTATTATAACTTAAAAATAATTAGAACTCTGAATATGTTTATGAAAATATCATTAAACTTTTAACATGATGGATATTAGGGAGTACTAATGTTTGGAAAGATTTATGAGCTTTAAAATAAATTTCCATCCTTGAAAGTTTGGCTACTAGATAGAACCCTTTGAGAAGAAAGAAAAGAATATCATAGTTGTGCAAAATATAGAAAGGAATTAAGTGATTAAAAGAGAAGATGACATGAGACATTCCTGAATAAAGCTAACATGTGGGAATAACTAACAAGGAATAAAGTTGTGGGTCATTTAATGTTTTCATGTTGTGAGGCTTGGTGACATAGTACTCATGAAAATCCTCAACGCTAAGGGCATGTACATTGCATGATAATTTTTTATTTGAAATGATGAAAGACAATTTAGGATGCATAAATGTAATTATATTATAATTTAGTCAAAGAAACATTGTACTCTCCTTTTATTTTGTTAAAGTTTTTTATGCATGTCCAAGTTTATCTCACCTTCATGGCTTATTTTGATATGAAGGAGAACTAAGGAATTTTTCATTGTACATATATAATAAAATGTCATCATTTTTAGTAGAAGAGTTGCAATAGGAGGTGATGTTGGTGTTACCTATCCTAAAAAAGGTTTATTTTTGAACAACTATCTCCTTGTTAATGAAAAATATTACCTTTCTAATTTAGTGTATATCTATTTTATTATATTTCCATTTATTTTAATGTTTTTCCTAAGATATAATTATTAATTTCTCAATGATATCAAAAAATATATTTTTATATTGTATTACCATTCGCTTCCAAATCACATTAAAGGTGTCTTGCATATCTCACATTCATTCAAAGGGGGACTTTCTTGAATAATGAGGTGAGACAAAACATTAATATTTGTATAATGGTTTCAATATATTTTGGTTTCTATCCTTTAAATTCCATTCCTAAAGAAATAAATGTGAATTAATTTGAGATTTGCATAAATCTGATAGAAAAACATCTCAAAGACTGTACATATAGTGAAATTCATTGCCATTGAACTCAACAACGCCTTAGATTTCAATACAAAGCCTCAAAATTTAACTTGGAATTGATTAGACAAAATTGAAACAAAAACAAAACAAAAAATATAATAAAAAATCATATTAAAATATATATATATATATATTTATATGTATATTAATATAAATATTAGTGATTAAAGAAAAACGAGAATACATAATTTATACATCTGAAATACATATAAATAAATTTGTGAAAAAATATTTATGATTTCTTAATTATGTTTTGTTGATAGTGTGTATACCTTATAATAGGATTTCTAGAATTTTAATTTAATTATCAATAATCAATAGGTTGATGGTAGAGATTAAATAATCAATAATTAATATTTTTAATATATTCATTAATAGAAGGTTAAGATTTATTTAAAATTTAGTTATGATATCTATTCCTTCTCAATTTAATTAAAAAAATTGTTTCAACATTAATTTCAAATACACTGTATATAGAATATTTGACTATAAAATGATTTACTCGTTTTATTATAACTATTGTGACACTATAATTAAATGGATTGAAAATTGCTATATTCGTCAATCTATGATAAGAATCAAAACACTAACCCGATTATACATATTGCATTAACTAGATCAAAAAATTCACAAAAGTTAGCTAAACTATATATTTATTATTATTATTATCACGTGAGTTATATAATATATAAAAATATGTTTATCCATATAGATTCGCCCCACTATTATTATGTAAATATTTTAATTGGAAACGTTTATTCTTACATTACTATGGATTAAAAATACCACATTCCGAATATGATGTGTTGATATGCCATTTTAATAAATTAATTAATTTAAGATAATTTAATTAATAGATTATACCTAACCTAGATAGACATCTTATCATTGATATGTCAATATTACCATGAATATTCCAACATTTTCCATGGGGTTTAAATATCTACGATCAACCTAATAATTAAATTGTAACTATGGAAGATCTATTATTACTATCAACATAATTATAGGCATATCTATTTTGGAATTTTTTTTCCAATTTAAGTTAGAAGAAAATATTAACATTAAATTAAGACAAGCTAGGGAAGCCATATAAATTAAATTGATAGAACTACAAATAAAATTCAATCCATGATAACCATAAAAATGGGTAACCCATTATTCCTATCAAATTTAATATATTTAAAAAAACAAAAATTAACTTAATAATAACTTTATTACAAATTATATTGTGGTTATTTATAAAAAAAAAAATGTATGCATATTTCAACAACAACAAAAAATCTTAGTGGAAAATTTTAACAGTGAAATATGTCAATATTACTATGAATATTCCAACATATTCCATGGGGTTTAGATATATTCTCTCAACCTAATAATTAACTTATAAATATGGTGAAGAGCATAATTATAGACATATATAACCTGTGCTCGACTGACTTATGTAGTAATTGTTGGACTACAAAAGGTGGATCATTAATTCATATTAGAATGTTTATATTATGTTGTTCTATTTCATAGCTATAACATTCCAACCAAATCTCCATTTCGTGTTGTTCTCTCTACTGAATGTTTTTACTAGGCAACTTAATTTGTCATCAAACCTAGAATACTTGGATGAAAGTTCATCACTATCACTCTGCTTGGGTTGCATTCTATCTTGAACATCATTTTCTTCTATACTTCTTATCATAGTAACATTGGTTAAATCACAAGTCAAGTCGATGTTCAATTTTTATTTTTTCCTTTCTGGTTTAGTCAACTATCTTTGGTCGTATGCCTATGATGAGCGCCTTTTCTACGTTGAGTTTTTCTGGAATCGAATTTTTATGTTGCTGTTTTTTCTGAACTACCATCATTTTCTATAGTTGTTTTTCAGTGAATACATATTCCCCATGTCCAAGCAACTACAAGACGTCAAACCCAATACATTATTCTAGAAATTGTTCTAATTTTCTATGCTACTGTTTAAACGATATCCTCAAAAAAATTTCATGCAATTGAGTGTAAATTCTATTGTTGTTGTGCGTCTTCTAGTTGAATACTTGGAAATATTCCATTTCCATTATTGTATATGTTTATGTCCCTGTTGGTTTCCAACTCCCTGAGTCTTTGCTTGCAATATTCTTATGAGATTATGTCATAAGTTCTAAGAGGTCAAATTTAAATGGTTGTGTATAATAATGCTTCTCTTTCTTCTTCTTGCTTAGCATTTTGAAGGAGTAAAAGTATAACCCGTTGTTCTTCTCAAGCTTATGGTGGAATTGGGAATATTATATTATATCATTAACTAATCCTATATATATTTCATCAATTGTAGACTGATACAGAATCTATTGCGTGTCTACATCTAAAGAGTTGACATACCAAACTTCAATTCTTTGTATGGACAATTGAACATGTGATGAGGGAGGCTTCATTTTTTGTATGTGTTGAGGTACTCTCCATCTTTTGGAAGATTTTTAAAGATTTCTGGAGGACTAACTAGTGAAGTTTGTTTCATCTCTACCAAAATTAGTAAAGAGGGGAACCAAATGGACTTATTAGAATTTTCACATTCATACCCATTCATATTTAGCATGTCACGAACGTGTTTTTCCTACTTGTATATTTTTCCCGTCATGATCATTTGACCATGTTATTGTAGAATAGTGATTTTAATGTTAGAGACTCTCCCTATTCATGCAAAATGACTCTCTCTCATTAGGAAAGATTTAGAAATAAGAAAAAAATGAAATATCAAAATCTTATTTTAATAGTACATATATTTAACACAATAACATAAACATGAACAAATAGGTATCCAATAAAGAATATTTATTATTCATATTGCATTGAACAATCGAAATAGGAAAAAACCATATAGAAATACACAATTTAGAAATTTAGGAATTTTATAATTTTGAAATACATATAACTAAATATAGAGAAAAAATATATATACTTGATTAATATTAATTGATGGAGGGAATAATAGTTAAAATGAACTTCACACACCAACATTGAGACCTTAAAGCATCTACAAAATATACACCATCATTGTATGATCTAATGGGTGAAACGCCAATACTCATCAAGATCATTACCATATGTTAAATCACAGAAATTGCTTTTTGCGTCAATATCATAATCAACATCATTACCATATGTTTGGTCACGAAAAATTATTTTTCGGTCAATATCGATAATCAAAATATCATCTCAATAATACACAATATCTATTATATTCCTTTCTTATGGGATTTAAATTGGAGTTACACTTCATTCAAATTGATCACTATGTTATGACACTTTAAGTGCATAAAAGATATAGTTTTAATGGTAGATTTAATGTGTTAGATATTAAAATTGACGTGCATTGTAAAATTTCAAGAATTATAATGTCATGATCATGAAGTGTACTAGGGGTCATCGTTTCTAGAATTCATTGTGTTTTAAAGATCATAGTGCACTATGGTTAAATTAATTTTAGAGTTAGTCCCTTAAGAATTATCAAGCGACCAATTTCATTGTTTTTTAATGGTAATAATTGTTAGAGGTTGCATTATGGAAGGGTTTCAAATTATCTAAGAGTATGACTGATCACAGTAAATTAGTGATTATGGGTCATATTAGTGTTTTGACATTCATAATGGTTTCTAGTTAACGGCAACATATTGTATAAGATATTTTGGTTAGAGCCATCCAACGTTACATTAAATAAGGGCAACCATTTTGTGGGGGTTAATATATAGTGCAATATCTAGAAATATCTAATAATAACTTCATTATAATTAGTGAATTTATAGATATATATATCAATATATATTTTTACAGATCAAAATATTATTGGGAAACCCAATGTGTGTTTCCTTATGATTTCCCTCATTGTTTTAATCCAATAACTAATGAGTTGTACTTAAAAAAACCTTGAGTGATTTAGTAGCTAAGTTTTTGATACTGCTAGAGTTTTGCAAGACTCTTAGAAATATTGAAAAAAAATAGGTTATCTTAAACTTTGAAATAAATATTTTATTTATATATTTATCATTTAAATTTTCCAATCTGAAAGTATTTAGGAAGAAATATAAATTAAATAATTTTTAATTACTAATGAAGAGGATTATTAACCTATATGATTTTATTTATTAGTTAAAAATGTTATTTTATTAGTGAAAAATGTTGTTAAGCCATATGAATTTTAATATATATAAATTTTCTTATTTAACAACTTATCCTCAAATTTTATTTTGACATTAACTTTGTACATATTCTCTTGACTATGAAGAAAGCAATTTAAACATTGAGTTTTTAAATTTCACCATTACTTTTTTAACTTTGAAATTTTGTGGTTTTAATGCAAAAACAATTAAATAGCGAGAGTTTCTAACTTTGAAACTATCCCTTTCTAAAAAAAAATAGATATTATTTTGGAATTTAAATTTTAGTTTTTCACTTTTCCATCAACTATTTGCGCTTTCTAACTTTGAATTTAGTTTTCATATCATATAACTTTGCAATGAGAGATTATCACATCCTTTTTATTTTGTTGTTCCGTGTTCCTCCCCATAATGAAAAGAGATAGATAATTCTTGTTCCTCCCCTTCGTGAAACCAGAGAGAATTCTTATTGATTTTGATATCAAGCAAGCCAAACACGGGTGGGGGAGATAGCGAAATTGGCAATCTTTTACTTCAAAGGCAATCTTTTTAAATTTAACCTTCGAATTTTTACTTTGATTTCTTTAAAATTTAAAGGTAAATTATTTTGGTTTGTATTGTTTTAATTTAACGTGTGGGTTTTTTTGACTTAATGTAATTTATATTATGTTTTTAATTCTAAATTTAACCTTTAATTTTTTACTTTGCTTTCTTTTAATTTTAAAAGTAAATTATTTTGGTTTGTATTTTTTTAATTTAACGGGTGGTTTTTTTTACTCAATGTAATTTATATTATGTTTTTAAATTTAAGTTATTTTTTGGGTTAATTTAGGTAACCTCTTGCTTTTATGGGCGGTATTCTTGAATTCGAGCTGTTCCCTCCATAGCCGTTTTCTCACAATCACAAATTTATGCATTGTTTTAAATTTAAGTGTCACAAATTTATACGCTGTTTTTAAATTTAGGTTATTTTTTGCTTTTTCGGGTTGTATTTTCCAAATTCTAGACGTTCCCTTCATTGGTTTTTGTATTTTCGGGTTGTGTTTTCATTGGTAACGCCAATTTAGCTCTGTATCTTTGTTGGGAGAGCGTGAGACTAAATATATGAAGATCTTGTGTTCGATCTGTATCTTTGACGGGGCGCGTCAGACTGAATATCTTTGAAGGTCGTTTGTTCGATCTGTATCTCTGTTGCGAGAGAGTCAGATTGAATAGCCGTTTTTTAACAATCGCAATCTCACCAAACTATGCTCATGCCCAATTGTTCTAGGATAGTGTTTTCATTGGTAACGCCAATTTAGCTCTGTATCTTTGTTGGGAGAGCGTGAGACTAAATATATGAAGATCTTGTGTTAGATCTGTATCTTTGACGGGGAGCGTCAGACTGAATATCTTTGAAGGTCGTTTGTTCGATCTGTATCTCTGTTGAGAGAGAGTCAGATTGAATATATGAAGATCATGTGTTAGATCCACGGTCAACACCCCTGTCACTTCATAACTCTACTTCCAATCAGGCTTGAGGTAAGCAGCCATTTCTGTCGATTCAAATTATGTTAACATTCCATGCCTCTTCTTCTTCGAACTTTGTCTATAATATTTTTCTGCAATTATGGATATTGTTTCCTTTGTTTACATTTGAAGCCAGGCCTCTGAAGATCGTGTGTTCGATCTGTATCTTTGTCGTCTTTCTCGAGAAAGAGTCAGACTGAATATACGAATATCATGTGTTTGATCCATGCTCAACGCCCTTGTCACTTGATAACTCTACTTCCAATCAGGCTTCAGGTAAGTAGCCATTTCTGTCAATTCAAATTAGCTTAATATTCCATGCCTCTTCTTCGATCTTCGTTTATAAAAATTTTCTGCAACTATGGATATCGTTTATTTTGTTTGCATATTTGAAGCCACGACTTCGAGCCTTGCTTTAAACTATTTTTCAACTATGGATAGATTAAAATTAGCTTAATATTCCATGCCTCTTCTTCGATCTTCGTTTATAAAATTTTTCTGCAACTATGGATATCGTTTATTTTGTTTGCATATTAGAAGCCACGACTCTTCTTCGAGCCTTGCTTTAAACTATGGTTTATAAAAAAAATTTACAACTATGGATAGCGTTTATCGATAATTTTCTTGCACAGTGTAACTTGTTGTTTATAAATTTTTTGTACAGTTATGGATATCGTTTGAGGATATGTTGTTTATAAAAATTTTCAGATCTATGGATATCGTTTATGGATATGTTGTCTATAAAAATTTTCTACAGCTATGGATATCGATTTGCGATAATTTTGTTTGTACATTTGAAATTATAAACATTAGTTTATAATTTTTTTCCGCAACTATGAGAAGTAATTCTTGATACTTTTCACATAGGCATACTTTTCATGTTTCATTATACATTTATTCACACATTGACCGAACACTTCGTCATCAAGATTCATCCTCAATTACTATACGGGCCCAATCCTCTGCACTGAACTTTGGTCTTATGCTTACCGAGATATCAATCATTGATACACGTAGGCCAAAATTATGAAGAAAAAAACTTAGAAATTCTTGCCAGCATTCACCTCTTTCCTGGTTTGTTGAATGATGGATTGTAAATGTTCCTGGTGTGATAAACTTTGATGCCTCATTTTTTTATCTATATTCTAATATGAAAATAGATTCAGCGTAGATTTAGCATTTTTTTTATTGGAATTGGAATTTGGCACTCAGATTATATATTTTTGAAATTTTTAATACAAAAATAAATTCAACATTGTATTTTTAAATATAAAAATTGTTCTTAATATTTTCAAATATAGACATGTAGAAATATGTATATGTGGAAAATAGTCAAAGCTATTTTTTCTTTTTCTTCAAATAAAACACGAAAATGTTGTCCTCTTAAACTACACTCACATGGATTATTCAGTATTCACTTTTGTTGTTCACCACCGTTACAACTTTGATATTGAAAATCACAGGTGGCCACACAATTTTAATCACCTTTTTCATAACTTTGTTAGTGAAATTGTGAAAATAGTATTCGACTTAAACTAGAGAACTAAATTAAATTTTACTAGTTAAATTGTTGTGCTCATAATGCCTTATTTATATTGCAATTTTTTATACATATTACTTGTTATATTATCATGTATATATTGATATCTCAGTTTTCTAAATAAGTATTATAAATAAAAAGAATGAAACTATATGCAATTTTATTTTGATTAAGCATTTTCAGGAGGAAGAGGAGGAGGAGGAGGAGGAGGAGGAAGCAGAGGAGGCAGAGGTGGAGGTAGGGGAGAAGAAGGTGGGGGAGGAGGAGGAGGAGGTGGAGGAAGCAGAGGATGCAGAGGTGGAGGTAGGGGAGAAGGAGGTGGGGGAGGAGGAGGAGGAGATGGAAGCAGAGGAGGAGGAGCACAAGGAGGAGGAGGTGGTGGCATGGAGGAGGAGCAACTGCAGGGAAAGGTGGCAGTGGGAGAGCAGGGAACGGAGGAGGCACGGCAAGAGGAGGAGGAGGTGGAGGGGATGGGGAAGTAGGGAGAGGGTGTTAACAATGGCACAGGAAGCAAGCAGTGGATGCAAAGGAGGTGGGCGAGGAGGAGGAGAAGGAGGAGGAGGAAAAGGCAAAGTCAGCGCAGTGGTGGTGGTGGTTGTGGCGGATGAAGAGGAGGGGCATGTGGTGGTGATGGTTCTCCCAGAGGTGGAGGAGGAGAAGGAGGGGGTGAAGGTGGTTGAGGAGGAGGTGGAGGTTGTGGTATAGGCGGAGTAGGAGGACGAGCTGGTGGTGGCAGACGAAGAGGAGGAGGAGGAGAAGGAAGAGTAGGAGGTGGTGTTGTTGGTGGAGGTTGAGGTGGTGGATGAGAAGGTGGAGGTGGTGGTGGTCTAGGAGGAGGTGGAGGTGGAGGAAGAGGAGTAGGAGGCAAAGGTTGAGGTTGTGGAGGAGGAGGAGAAGGAGGAGGAGGAAGGGGTGGTGGTGGAGGATGAGGTAGATGTGGAGATGGAGGAGAAGGAGGAGGAGTAGGAAGTGGAGCAGGAGGAGGAGTAGGAAGTGGAGCAGGAGGAGGAGGTGGTGGAGGTGGAGAAGGAGGAGGAGGTGGAGGAGGTGGATGTGGATGTGGAGGTGGAGGTGGTGGTGGAGTAGGAGTTGGTGGAGGTATATGTGGATGTGGAGTAGGAGATGGTCGGGGTATAGGTGGAAGTGGAGGAGGAGGAGGAGGAGGAAGATGATGTGAAGGGTGTAGAGGAGGAGGAGGAGGAGGAGGAGGAGGCACTGGTGGAAGTGGTGGAGGGGGAAGAGTGGAGGTGGAGGAAGAGTGGAGGTGGAGGTTGAGGTGGTGGAGGAGGTGAAGGTTTACATGCAGGTTTAGGTGGATGAGGAGCAGGATGAGGAGGAGTAGGAGGAGGAGGAGTAGAAGGAGGAGGAGGAGGAGGAGGAGGGGGTGGATGAGGTGGAGGTGGAGTTGTAGGTGGTGGTGAATGAGGAGGTGGAGGAGGAGGACAAGGAGGAGGGAGAGGTAGAGCGAAGGTGGAGGAGGAGAAGAAGGTGGTGGAGGTGGTGGCGGTGGATGAGGAGGTGAAAGAGGAGGAGTAGCAGGAGGAGGCAGATGTAGAGGTGGTGTAGGAGGTGGAGGCAGAGGAGGTGGGGAAGTAGGTGGAAGAAGAGGAGGAGGTAGAGATAGAGGTGATGGAGATGGTAGAGGCGGAGGTGGTGGAGGTGGTAGAGGTGGAGGTGGTGGAGCAATAGGGTGTAGAGGTGGGGGAAGAGGAGATGATGGAGGAGGAGGAGGAAGTGGTGGTGGTGGAGGAAGAGGAGAAGGAGGATGTGGTGGTTGAGGAGGTGGTGGTGGAGGTGGAGTTGGAGGAGGTGGTAGAAGACGAGGAGGAGGAGGAGAAGTCCACGAGGGAGGTGGAAGTGGAGGAGAGGAGGAGGAGGGGTGGATGTGGAGGAGGAGGAGGAGGTGGTCGAGGTGCACGATTAGATGGTGTAGGTGGAGGTGAAGATATGCAAGTTAATTTAAGATTCAGGTCATAAATTCAAATATTAAATTGTCATTATCTTCTCCACTGTTGGAAATGAAAGATATAGTCTCATGAATCTTGAACATATCTCTTCACATTCATAATATCCTACTATTAAGTGATAAGTAATTCATTTAGGAAACCCTAAACCCTAGACCGGAGACCCTAAACCATAAACCCTCAAGCCTAAACCATAAACGCTAATTTTTATTTTAATATTTTAAAAAGTGTTTTGTAACTTTAATGTTATAAATCCTAAACCATAAATGCTAAACAATAAACCCTAAAACCTAAACCCTCAACCCAAAACCCTAAATCCCAAACCGTAAACCGAAATGGTAAACCCTAAACACTAAGAATTTTATAGCATTTTAGAAAGTGTTATGTAACTTTAATTTAAGTGTTTATTAAAACAATTTATGAAAGTGTTATAAAACCTAAACCCTAAACCCCTAACCCCAAACCCTATATCATAATTTTTAAAACCTAAAACATAAACCTTAAAATCATTTACTAAGTTCTTATAAACTCTAAACCGTAAACTCCAAAACCTAAAAAATAAACCCTAAGCCCTAAATTGAAACCCTAAAAGCTAAGGATTTTATTACATTTGGAAAATTGTTTTGTAACTTTTGTTTAAATTTTTACTAAAACGATTTACTAAAGTTCGATAAACCCTAAATCCTTAATCTCTAAACCCTTATCCTTAAATCCCAAATCCAAAATCCTAAACCATGAAAAATCCTAAACCCTAAAACAAAAGAACTTTATAACATTTTAAACCCCGAACCCTAAACACTAAGTATTTTATAGCATTTTAACAATCGTTTGTAACTTTTTTAAGCATTTATTTAAAGAGCTTACTAAATTGTTATAAACTCTAAAGCGTAAGTATTTTATTACAACTTAGCAAGCATTTTGTAACATTTTAAAGCCCTAAACCCTAAAAATTTTATAACATTTTAATAAGTGTTTTATAACTTTTTTGAAGTGTTTACTAACAACATTTGCGAAAGTGTTATAAACCCTAAATCCTAAAACCTACATCCTAAGAATTTTATAAAATTTTAACAATAGTTTTGTAACTTTTTTCAAAGTGTTTATTAAAAGAAGTTAGTAAAGTGTCCCTCAAACCTAAACCCTAATCATTTTACAACTTTTTAGCAAGTGTTATGTAAGTGTTTTCTAAGTGTTTATTAAAAGAATTTATGAAGTGTTCCAAGACCTAAACACTAAACCCCAAACCCTAAACACTAAGCATTTTATAACATTTAAAAAATATTTTGTAACTCTTTTAAGTGTTTATAAAAACAATTTACAAAATTCTTGTGAACCCTAAGCCCTAAACCTTAAGCATTTTATAACATTTTAAACCGTAAACCTAAACCCTAAGCATTCAATGACATTTTAACAAGCTTTTTGTAACTTTTTTTGAAGTGTTTATTAAAAGAATTTACTAAAATGTTATAAACCCTAAATCCTAAACTATAACAATTTTATAACATTTTAAACCCAAAACCATAAACTCTAAACCCTAAGTATTTTATAACATTTTAACCAACATTTTCTTACCATTTTTAGTGTTTATTAAAACAATTTACTAAAGAGTTATAAAACATAAACCCCAAACCATGAGCATTTTATAGAATTTTAAATCCTAAATGCTAAAGCCTAAGAATTTTATGGCATTTAACAAGTGTTTTTTAAACTTTTTTTGTGTTCTTAGTAAAAGAATTTACCAAAGTGTTATAAATCCCAAACCATAAACCATAAACCCTATCCCTAAACACTAAGAATTTAAATATTTTAAAATACATTTTTGTAACATTTTTAAGTGTTTATTAAAATCATTTAATAAAGGGTTATAACCCTAAACACTAAACCCTAAACCCCAAACCCCAAACCCTAAAACCTAAAACCAAGGCATTTTATGACCTATAAAAAATAATTTTGTAACTTTTATTTAAGTGTTTATTAAAAGAATTTAATAAGGTGTTATAAAACCTAAACTATAAACCCTAAACCCCAAACCCTAAACCCTAATCCCTAATAAATTAGTAACCCTTTAAAAAGTGGTTTGTAACCCTTTTATGTGTGTAGTAAAAGCACTTAATCAAGTTTCATTAACCCTAAACCCTAAACTCTAAACCCAAAAACCTAAACCCTAAACCCTATAAACTAAACCCTAAACTATAGGCATTTTATAGCATTTTTAAAAGCATTTTGTAACTTTTATTAAGTTTTTATTAAAAGAATTTACTAAATTGTTAAAAACCTTACACCATATACACTAAAATATAAACCCAAAAATTGAAACCCTAAAACCCAAGCGCTAAACCCTAAACCACAAACCCCAAGAATTTTATAACAGTTTAACCCGTAAACCATAAATAGAAAACCCTAAACCCAAAAACCTAAACCCTCAACCCTATATCCCAATCCCCAAACCCTACACCCTAAACCGTAAACCCTAACCATTTTATAGAATTTTACAAATTGTTTTGTAACTTTTATAGACAATTTTCTTGCACAATGTAACTTGTTGTTTATAAATTTTTTGTACAACTATGGATATCATTTAAGGATATGTTGTTTATAAAAAATTTCTAGAGCTATGGATATCGTTTTTTGTCTATAAAAATATTCTACACGTATGGATATCAATTTTGGATAATTTTGTTTTCACATTTTTAATGATAAACATTGGTTTATAATTTTTTTTTTGCAACTATGGGATGTACTTATTGATATTTTTCACATATTGATACTTTTCATGTTTCATTATACATTTATTCAGACATTGAAATGTTTGAACACTTCGTCATCAAGATTCATCGTCAATTACTATATCGGCCCAATCCTCTGCGCTGAAATTTGGTCTTATGGTTACCGAGATATCAATCATTGATACAAGTAGCCCAAAATTATGAAGCAAAAAACATAGAAATTCTTGCAACCATTCACCTCTTTCCTAGTTTGTTGAATGATGGATTGTAAATGTTCCTTGGGTGGGTGATAAACTTTGATGCCTCATTTTTTTAACTATATTCTAATATGAAAATAGATTCAGCATAGATTTAGTTTTTTTTTTATTGGAATTGGAATTTGGCACTGAGATTATATACTTTTGAAATTTTTCATACAACAATGAATTCAACATTCTAAATTGTATTTTTAAATATAAAATTATGCTTAATATTTTCAAATATAGACATGTAGAAATATGTATATGTGGAAAATAGTCAAAGCTATTTTTTCTTTTTTTCCAAATAAAACATGAAAATGTTGTCCTCTTAAGCTACACTCACATGGATTATTCAGTATTCACTTTTGTTGTTCACCACCCTTACAACTTTGATATTGAAAATCATAGGTGGCCACACATAATTTTAATCACCTTTTTCATAACTTTGTTAGTGAAATTGTGAAAATAGTATTCGACTTAAACTAGAAAACTAAATTAAATTTTACTAATTAAATTGTTGTGCTCATAATTCCTTATTTATATTGCAAATTTTCATACATATTATTTGTTATATTATCATGTATATATTGATATCTCAGTTTTCTCAATAAGTATTATAAATAAAAAGAATGAAATGATATGCAATTTTATTTTGATTAAGATTTTTGAGGAGGAAGAGGAGGAGGAGGAGGAGGAGGAGGCGGAGGTCGAGGAGGTAGAGGAGAGGAGGAGGAGGAGGCATAGGAGAGGAGGAGGAAGAGGCAGAGGCAAATGCAGAGGAGGCATAGGAGAGGAGGAGGAGGAGGCAAAGGAGGAGGATGAGGTGGAGGTAAAGTTAGAGTCGGAGGAGGAGGTGGAGGAGGCGGAGGAGGCGGAGGTGGAGGTAGGGGAGAAGGAGGTGGGGGAGGAGGAGGAGGAGATGGAAGCAAAGGAGGAGGAGCACGAGGAGGAGGAGGTGGTGACATGGAGGAGGAGCAGGTGAAGGAAAAGGTTTCAGTGAGAGAGGAGGCAATGGAGGAGGTGGAGGGGACGGGGAAGTAGGGAGGGGGGTGGTGGCAATGGCAGAGGAGGCAGTGGAGGTAAAGGAGGTGGGTGAGGAGAAGGAGTAATAGGGAAATGCGGTGGCATTGGCAGTGGTGGTTGTGGTTGTGGCATATGAAGAGGAGGTGGATGTGGTGGTGATGGTTTTGGCAGAGGTGGAGGAGGAGGAGGAGGGGGTGAAGGCGGTTGAGTAGGAGGTGGAGGTCGTGGTGGAGGTGGAGTAGGAGGACGAGGTGGACGAGGTGGTGGTGGCAGAGGAAGAGGAGGAGTAGGAGAAGGAAGAGGATGAGGTGCTGTTGTTGGTGGAGGTTGAGGTGGTGGATGAGAAGGTGGAGGCGGTGGTGATCTAGGAGGAGGTGAAGGTGGAGGATGAGGAGTAGGAGGCAAAGGTTGAGGTTGTGGAGGAGGAGGACAAGGAGGAGGAGGAAGGGGTGGTGGTTGAGGATGAGGTAGATGTGGAGATGGAGGAGGAGGAGGAGGAGTATGGAGTGGAGCAGGAGGAGGAGGTGGTGGAGGTGGAGAAGGAGGAGGAGGTGGAGGAGGTGGATGTGGAAGTGGAGGGGGAGGTGGTGGAGGTGGAGGTGGTGGTGGAGTAGGAGTTGGTGGAGGTATAGGTGGATTTGGAGTAGGAGGTGGTCGGGCTATAGGTGGATGTAGGGGAGATGGAGGAGGAGGAGGAGGTTGAGAAGGGTGTAGAGGAGGAGGAGGAGGAGGAGGTAGTGGTGGAAGTGGTGGTGGAGGAAGAGTCGAGGTGGAGGAAGGGTGGAGGTGGTGGTTGAGGTCGAGGAGGAGGTGAAGTTTTACATCGAGGTTTAGGTGGATGAGGAGCAGGAGGAGGAAGAGGAGGAGGAGGAGGAGGTGGTGGTGGAGGAGGTGGAGGCGGTGGAGGAGATGGAGGTGGAGGAGGAGGAGAACAAGGAGGAGGAGGAGGGGGTGGATGAGGTGGAGGTGGAGTTCTAGGTGGTTGTGAATAAAGAGGTGGAGGAGGAGGAAAAGGAGGAGGGAGAGGTAGAGAGAAGGTGGAGGAGGAGGAGAAGGAGGTGGTGGAGGTGGTGGTGGTCGATGAGGAGGTGGAGGAGGAGAAGTAGCTGGAGGAGCCAGATGTAGAGGTGGTGTAGGAGGTGGAGGCACAGGAGGTGGAGAAGTAGGTGGAAGAAGAGGAGGATGTAGAGGCAGAGGTGATGGAGATGGTAGAGGCGGAGGTGGTGGAGGTGGTAGAGGTGGAGGTGGTGGAGCAAGAGGGTGTGGAGATGGGGGAAGAGGAGATGGTGGAGGAGGAGGAGAAAGTGGTGCTGGTGGAGGAAGAGGAGGAGGAGGATGTGGTGGTTGTGGAGGTGGTGGTGGAGGTGGAGTTGGAGGAGGTGGTAGAAGACAAGGAGGAGGAGGAGAAGGCCATGGGAGAGGTGGAGGTGGAGGACACGAGGAGGAGGAGGAGGTGGTGGAGGTGCACGATTAGATGGTGTAAGTGGAGGTGGAGATATGCAAGTTAATTTAAGATTCATTTCTTAAATTCAAATATTAAATAGTTAGTCTCTTCTCTACAGTTGGAAATGAAAGATATAGTCTCATGAATCTATAACATATCTCTTCACGTTCATAATATCCTACTATTAAATGATAAGTAATTCATTTAGGAAACCCAAAAGCCTAGACCGGAAACTCTAAACCCTAAACCATAAACCCTCAAGCCTAAACCCTAAACACTAATTTCGATTTTAATATTTTAAAAAGTGTTTTGTAACTTTAATGTTATAAATCCTAAACCATAAATGCTAAACCATAAACCCTAAAACCTAAACCCTCAACCTGAAACCCTAAATCCCAAACCGTAAACCCCAAAGGGTAAACCCTAAACACTAAGAATTTTATAGCATTTTAGAAAGTGTTATGTAACTTTTATTTAAGTGTTTATTAAAACAATTTATCAAAGTGTTATAAAACCTAAACCCTAAAACCCTAACCCCAAACCCTATATCATAATTTTTAAAACCTAAAACATAAACCCTAAAATCATTTTCTAAGTTCTTATAAACTCTAAACCGTAAACTCCAAAACCTAAACATTAAACCCTAAGCCCTAAATTGAAACCCTAAAAACTAAGGATTTTATTACATTTCAAAAACTGTTTTGTAACTTTTGTTTAAGTTTTTACAAGAACCATTTACTAAAGTTCTATAAACCTTAAACACTTAGTCCCTAAACCCTTATCCTTAAACCCCAAATCCAAAATCCTAAAAACTGAAAAATCCTAAACCCTAAAACAAAAGAACTTTATAACATTTTAAACCCGAAACCCTAAACACTAATTATTTTATAGCATTTTAACAATCGTTTGTAACATTTTTAAGCGTTTATTTAAAGAACTTACTAAATTGTTATAACCTCTAAACTGTAAGAATTTTATTACAATTTAGCAAGAATTTTGTAACATTTTAAAGCCCTAAACCCTAAACATTTTATAACATTTTAATAAGTGTTTTATAACTTTTTTTAAGTGTTTACTAACAACATTTACGAGTGTTATAAAACCTAATTCCTAAAACCTACACCCTAAGAATTTTATAAAACTTTAACAAGAGTTTGGTAACTTTTTTTAAAGTGTTTATTAAAAGAATGTAGTAAAGTGTCCCTCAAACATGAACCCTAATCATTTTACAACTTTTTAGCAAGTGTTATGTAAGTTTTTTCTAAATGTTTATTAAAAGAATTTATGAAGTGTTACAAGACCTAGACACTAAGCCCTAAATCCTAAACCCTAAACACTAAGAATTTTATAACATTTAAAAAATGTTTTGTAACTTTTTTAAGTGTTTATAAAAACAATTTACAAAATTCTTGTGAACCCTAAGCCCTAAACCTTAAGAATTTTATAACATTTTAAACCCTAAACGTAAACCCTAAGCATTAAATGACATTTTAAAAATATTTTTGTAACTTTTTTCGAAGTGTTTATTAAAATAATTTACTAAAATGTTATAAACCCTAAATCCTAAACTATAACCATTTTATAACATTTTAAACCCAAAACCATAAACTCTAAACCCTAAGTATTTTATAACATTTTAACAAACATTTTCTTACTTTTTTTAGTGCTTATTAAAACAATTTACTAAAGAGTTATAAAACCTAAACCCCAAACCATGAACATTTTATCGAATTTTAAATCCTAAATGCTAAAGCCTAAGAATTTTATGACATTTAACAAGTGTTTTTAAAACTTTTTTTGTGTTCTTAGTAAAATAATTTACCAAACTATTATAAATCCAAAACCATAAACCATAAACCCTATCCCTAAACACTAAGAATTTAAGAATATTTTAAAATACATTTTTGTAACATTTTTAAGTTTATATTAAAATCATTTAATAAAGGGTTATAACCCTAAACCCTAAACCCTAAACCCTAAACCCTAAACACTAAACCCTAAACCCCAAACCCCAAACCATAAACCCTAAAACCAAGGCATTTTATGACCTATAAAAAAGAAATTTGTAACTTTTATCTAAGTGTTTATTAAAAGAATTTACTAAGGTGTTATAAAACCTAAACTGTAAACCCTAAACCCCAAACCCTAAACCCTAATCCCTAATAAATTAGTAACCCTTTAGAAAGTGGTTTCTAACTGTTTTATGTGTGTACTAAAAGCACTTAATCAAGTTTCATTAACCCTAAACCCTAAACTCTAAACCCAAAAACCTAAACCCTAAACCATATAAACTAAACCCTAAACTATAGGTATTTTATAGCATTTTTAGAAAAATTTTGTAACTTTTATTAAGTTTTTATTAAAAGAATTTACTAAATCGTTAAAAACCTTACACCATATACCCTAAAACGTAAACCCCAAAATTTAAACCCTAAAACCCAAGCGCTAAACCCTAAACCACAAACCCCAAGAATTTTATAACAGTTTAAACCGTAAACCATAAAGAGAAAACCCTAAACCCAAAAACCTAAACCCTCAACCCTATATCCCAAACCCCAAACCCTACACCCTAAATCGTAAACCCTAACCATTTTATAGAATTTTACAAATTGTTTTGTAACTTTTATTTATGTTTTTATTAAAAGCATTTACCAAAATTTTGTAGACCCTAGACACTAAACCCTAAACTTAAATCCAAAACCCCAAACCCTAAAACCTAAATCCTAAACCCTAAACCCTAAACCCTAATCATTTTATAACATTTAAAAAAGTATTTTTAAACTTTTATTTAAGTGTTTTTTAAAAGAATTTGATAAAGTCTTATAACTCCTAAACCTTAGCATCTAAACCCCAAATCATATACCGTAAATCATAAACCCTAAAACCTAAACCTTAAACCCTAAACCACAAACTGTAAATGTTAAACCTTGAACCTTCAACATTTTATGACATTTTTAAAATCATTTTGTAATTTTTATTTAAGTGTTTAAAAAAAGAATTTACTAAAGTGTTATAAACCCTCAACTATAAATTGTAAACCAGAGACCCTAGACACTAAACCCTAAACTCTAAACCTGAAACACTTAACTCTAAACCCTAAACCCAAAATGTTAAACCCTAATAATTTTATAACATTTTAAAAATCATATTATAACTTCTATTTATGTGTTTATTAAAATAATTTACTAAAGTGTTATAAACCCTAAACCCTAAACTCTAAACACCGAAACCCAAACCATAAACCCTAAATCCTAAACCCTAAGAATTTTATAACATCTTAAAAAAATATCGTGTGTTCGATCTGTATCTTTGACGGGGGAGCGTCAAACTGAATATCTTTGAAGGTGTTTTGTTCGATCTGTATCTCTGTTGAGAGAGAGTCACATTGAATATATGAAGATCATGTGTTAGATCCACGGTCAACGCCCCTGTCACTTCATAACTCTACTTCCAATCAGGCTTGAGGTAAGTAGCCCTTTCTGTCAATTCAAATTATCTTAACATTCCATGCCTCTTCTTCTCCGAACATTGTTTATAATATTTTTCTGCAGTTATGGATATTGTTTATTTTGTTTACACATATGAAGCGAGGCCTCTAAATATTGTGCGTTCGATCTGTATCTTTGTCATCTTTGTCAAGAGAGAGTCAGACTCAATATACTAATATCATGTGTTTGATCCACGCTCAATGCCCTTTTCGAATCAGGCATCAGGTAAGTAGCCATTTCTGTCAATTCAAATTACCTTAATATTCCATGCCTCTTCTTCTTCGATCTTTGTTTATAATTTTTTTCTGCAACTATGGATATCGTTTATTTTGTTTGCATATTTGAAGCCACGACTCTTCTTTGAGCCTTGCTTTAAAGTATGGTTTTTAAAAACATTTTACAACAATGGGTAGCGTTTATAGACAATTTTCTTGCACAATGTAACTTGTTGTTTATAAATTTTTTTTACAGCTATGGATATCGTTTAAGGATATGTTATTTATAAATTTTTTCTAGAGCTATGGATATCGTTTTTTGTCTATAAAAATCTTCTACAGCTATGGATATCGATTTTGGATAATTTTGTTTGCACATTTGAAATGATAAACATTGGTTTATAATTATTTTTTTGCAACTATGGGATGTACTTATTGATACTTTTCACATATTGATACTTTTCATGTTTCATTATACATTTATTCAGACATTGAAATGTTTGAACACTTCATCATCAAGATTCATCCTCAATTACTATATCGGCCCAATCCTCTGCAGTGAACTTTGGTCTTATGGTTACCGAGATATCAATCATTGATACACGTAGCCCAAAATTATGAAGCAAGAAACATAGAAATTCTTGCAAGCATTCACCTCTTTCCTAGTTTGTTGAATGATGGATTGTAAATGTTCCTTGGGTGGGTGATAAACTTTGATGCCTCATTTTTTTATCTATATTCTAATATGAAAATAGATTCAGCATAGATTCAGCTTTTTTTTTATTGGAATTGGAATTTGGCACTCAGATTATATATTTTTGAAATTTTTAATACAAAAATAAATTCAACATTCTAAATTGTATTTTTAAATATAAAATTATGCTTAATATTTTCAAATATAGACATGTAGAAATATGTATATGTGGAAAATAGTCAAAGCTATTTTTTCTTTTTTTCCAAATAAA
>APFE030779441.1:200687-213189 GCA_000404065.3 Pinus taeda | reverse complement strand
AACTGATCTCCCTTGCACTATAAATTGAGGCATTGGGTCAGTGGCCAGGGAGGTTAGAAGCTGAACTTTTGAGGGTAAATGCTAGTGAAATCAAGACTTCCTATTTGAGCTTAAGAGGAGAGATCACATACCTTTTGGCCCCATTAGGGAGCGAGTGAAGCTTTTCAAAGTAGAGGAGACTTCTTGTTGGACCCTGGAAGGAGCTTGTACAGCGTCAAGGCAAAGGTTGTAAGGTTCTTTTCTTTTGAATTAATACAATCAAGCTCATTTTTATCAACAAGTATCTTATGCTATTTGTTTCATGGACTCCTTGAATTTCATGTTAAATATGTTTTATAATATTGGATATCAGGTGTGCTATTAATCGTTTGCCTTGTTTGTCTTGCAGGTTTGCCTGCGACGAAGAACTTACTTGGATCAAAGGAGCGAAGGCACTCAAAACTGCGTTGACATGAGGTAGCCCTTAAAAACACATGTTTACCATTATTTATAAAGCGCATTTAGAGAAAGATAGTGTCTGGTTGGTTTGTTTGTCATTAGGTCTTCATTAGATTCTAGGAAGGTCTGTCTTGTCCGCAAGAACAACTAATTCCGCGTGACACCAATATTTTAGACTCAGGTTCTAGCCAACCTAAGTCGAGAGAGGGCTCCCTCTTTAAGATATAACTTTGTTTAAATAAGATTTTAGGCTAGTTCTTAATGTTTAAGGTTGTTTGTTTTGATTGGGTGGTGGAATTAAGAAGAAATATGGGTAGAGAAAATATTTAGACCATTGGGGTATGGAGTCAATCAAGAAATGCTTAACTGGATTTGATTTATCACTGAGGTAAGAGTTCATAGGGCAGGCTAACACATCAAGAGCAAATCTAAAGGTTTCAATGAATGGAAGGTCCTAACCAGGGCCAAGGGCAATGAAGAATCCTATACTATGGGCCAAAAGGGGGATAAAATATGGAAGTAAGGGGGCAATTAAGAATCCCTAGACCAAGGCAATTTAGTAGAAAACATAAATAAAGAAACAGTTAAAACAGAGAGCACTTAAGCTAATTCTCATGATATCATTCCTTGTTTGCTTTTAAGATTTTATAAGAAGCACATATGAATAATTTATTACATAAAGAGAAAACGAGATTTAAACATGAGAATATGATACTTATGTGTTCTATCTGTGCACAAGAATCCAGGTAAATGTCCTCAGCTTTATTTCATTTCCAGCAAAACCAATCGAGTCTTGAGTACAAAGCTCCTTGGCTAAAAAATAATATGTCTATAGAAATGTATTTTAATCCACCCTAATTACTTAAACTTGTGAAGTCTTTATACAAAATGTAATACAAATTATCTCATAACCATATGAGAATTATTCTAGGAAACAAAAAATATCTTCAACACAAAGATAGAGACAGATGGAAAACTATTTGCTTGTTGTTCCTTTATTTTTGAATGTGTTGGCTACTGGAATTTGGAATTGGCTCTTGTAGTTTCCTTGGTAGTTATGTGTTGGATTCACTGTTATCTTTAACCTACTGATACTCTTTACCTGTGTTGGTTAATCCTGGATTACCTATTTTCATTTGGTAGTTATCTTTACCCTATAGATTTACTATAATAACTTCTAGTAAATCTATCAAACTAGTCCACCATTCACTATCTTGTAATTTTATTCTATTCATTTTCCTATAGACTTCATCGGCTTCTATATATTTGGAAAAATTGAGTTTTCTGGTGAACAAATGCTTGACTTAATGTTCTATGTAGAACAGATTCTCCAGGCCATCATAAAGTACCTTTCTTGTAGGCAATGCTTTTACTCCTGAAGAAATAGCTTGGATCCTAGACTGTTTATTCAATCTTTCAATGTAATTGTCCTGTCTCATTAATTTTTCATGTATGACCAGAGGACTAGGAAGTACTTTTTCTCTCAAAATGCCATATTTTAAGATGAAGCTGTCAATGTCTACTTGAATTCTCTCACACATTTTCTCTAAATTAAGCACTATGTTTCATTTAGAGAGAACCTTTTTTTTATCTCAATAGTGGTTGTTGTTCTGTCCTAAATCTCTAATTCATCCAGCAGGTAACTGTTTCTACTGTTCAAAAAATCTATCAACTAATTTTCTTCCCTAGGCTTGTCTCCAGTTCTTCCTTCATCTTTTGTATGGCTTCCATGGCTATTTTGACTAATGCAGTTTGCTCAAAAATAACCTGAATAGAAGACCAAATATCATTGATCCTTGATGTCTCCCAATAGCGTTTCTAGATTCAAATCATTTTCAAGGATCTTTATTCTTTCTACCATCCTTTGGTTTTTCCAAGTCTCTTCTTTGTGATGTATTTTCGCAAGTGAAAAACTAGTTTCTAGGCTTGTCACTTGCACTCTGAGTTTCTTGAGTTTTGTGGCTTGGATGCTCATTTGTTCCATAGCCTTAACCATTTCATCTGTCTTTTTTGTTGCTATCCCTATACCATTCGATGTACCTATGGCTAAAGTAGTACCTGCTACTAGCAATGTTGTTAATGTTGGAATCATTGGTGCCAAGGAAGCTGCCAAGGTGGACAGTACTGGTGTGGAAACTGTAGGTATTACAATCTGAGGAGGGGTGGCCAACTCACTCTGCTTGGATTGTATCAAATTCTCTAATTCTTTCCCAGTTTCCTTTAATTGATTATTCAACTTGAGGACTAGGTCCATAAGTTCTTCCTCCTTCTGCTTTTCCAAAACTCTAGCAGTTTGAAGATGGTGAAGAGGAGGAATCTTCAGCTGCTTCTTCAATGCATCTATGTCACCATTTTTCTTCTTTATCAACTACTCTGCTGCTTTGACATCCTTGGGATCTTGTCCCCACTATGAACAAGTCTTCCAAAGTCTTTATTCTGGTGTCTTTGGCCTATAAAGAGGCCTTTTCCAATTGAAGTTGTGCAGATGTGTTATTGAGTGAGTTCTGTAGTTGATGAGCTATGATTGCTTTGTTTGTTAACGTGTAGTAGACCATTTGATATGTTTTCTTATGTAGCTCTATTTGATCAATTGGGTGAGTATCCTTTGCAAAACTTCAAAATCAGTTTTCAAATAGTCAACCATTGATCTTGATGGTTGCACAGTTGGCTTAAGAAAGATCATCTGCATCTTGCCTTCCTTTATGTCAAAGGTTGACATTAGCCTTGTTTCGTTCGTGAGAGCCACTATGAGATAATGAGCATAGGTTTGAGCCTTTAGCTTTTTGTTGCTTGCCTTGGTTTCTTTGCACTTTTCTTTGATATCCTACCTCTGACCAGAAGGAGCCCCAAAGGAAGATTCCTTTGTGCTCTATTGCCTTTCTAATATCTAGAATTTTGAGGTAGATGGTGTACCTTCTGAAGGGATAGTTTGCACATTATCAGTTCTTTTTACCACTGTGTTGCATGTTGTTTCCTTGGTGTATTTTTGTTCAGAAAATGGGTTTAACCTTTGCCTCTTAGCATAGGTTTGATTAACAAGTATGGTGGAAGGAATGGCCTCCTCTCTGTCTCTTTTTGGATTTTTTTGCTCATTTAGATGTGTCTCCAAAATGGGGGGATTGCTCATATTTTGTTCTGTTTGATTGAGCTCCTCTGAAATCATAGGTAGCTCCGCATATTCTTCTTTTTCTGCTGATCATTGTTGGCTTCATGGCCCTACTTGCTCTGAAGTCTATCCACTGTGTTCCTATGACTGCCTTTGAGATGGAGTTTCTCCAGGCACCTGCACAATTAAATCTTCATCAAGCCTCCTATCTAAATCCATCAATACATTGTCAATGACAACCTCTATAGTATATTGATCTACTAATTTCCACCCATTTAGGTTGATTGGCATATTGTTCAATTTCTGGGATCCTATGGTGGATGTAAGGAGATAGCTTATTTTTCTATCTCCTATTACAAATAAAGCTGTGGGGATCATAGGTCCACATGAAACTCTGTTTCAATTTCAACCTTTGGAGGATTTCATCTACCTCATTTCCTACTTCTCTACTGTTACAATTGAAAGGGCCAAGATGATATTTTATTCTTAGTTGGGCCTTTTTCCTGGTTTTAACAAAATGCACCTCATCTAAATTGATTATTTGTCTGTAGTACTACAGAGAAAATAATATCATGGGGAGGTACTTTGGCATTTTGTAAGGTGGTAACTCACATTCGTAGATTCTGATTTTTATATGGTTTTGGTACTAGTACCAATCCCCTACATTGTATTGATTTGACAATTGTAGGATCCTCTTGATGTCTACACTGATTATGGGAGGAGGGCTTCCTAGCAACATGGTAGCCACTAGGTCTACAAATAGATCAATGAAATATGTATATGGGTAGGGAGAATTAGACCTGTGGAACAGAGGGGTCCAAAAGATGACATATCTAGGATTCCCTTTGGTATCAAGTTTTTGGATAGAGAAGGGAAACTTATCAGTCTGATAGTAAAGAAATAAATGGTACATGACTGATGAACATTTGAACACTCTTTCATTTTCCAATATCAGAAATTGATCATGCATCTTATCTTAGATGAATTTTGCATAATGAAATTTGATTATGGAGGCTGTCTAGGGGAAAAAATAAACAGGTAGGAAAAAATTATATCATCTACATATTAACTAGTGGTAAAACCTAAAATGCATGATATCATTGATGTGATATCTTTGCCCAAATCAGAGAAGAAAGATGACATGTAAGGAGGGGGGTCCTTTGTCATGTATCTTTCTTCAATAATGAAAGTATAGAGGATTTGAGTACTTATAGAACTGGATAGCTTGGAGAATCTATCAAGTAAGTCAGCAATGGTAAGGGGGGTGAGGTTTTCACCAAGTTGTAACTTTAACTTCAAATTTATGGATTCTGCAATGATAGTGAATATTACTTTTTGATCTGGGGACGTTACAGCTCTCATGATAGGGTCATAGTTTGCATGATAGTAATAAACAATATTCGGGAAGACATGAACATTAGGGAATTGATATTGGGGAAGGTTTGATTCCCAGAGGCCTATCTCATTTGCATGGTTCAAGTAGTTATCTTAGTGTCTGCAATGTAATTTCAAAGGAAATTCTTCAAAGATGAGGTCTTTAATCTGAAAATATTTCTCAGCCAGGGGAAGATGGTGTAAATCTCTCTGGGGAGTAGTAACTAGCATGAAATTTAAAGCAATTAGGGTGTCCATCCTTGGTTCTTGTGGATTCAAGGATGGGAGCAAAGAATTTCAGGGAAATATGGAAAACTTGGATTATCACAGAGTGTCTCAAGACTATCAGAGAGTTTAACTTACTACATTACTTAGTTTTTAAAGCAATTTAGCTTAGCTTTGGCATGAAAACAGTGTTTCTTAGTAAAACAAGTAGGGTAAATACCCAGTTTCGGTTGTTTGAATGGATTAATGGTAACAATGCACTATTCATAGGGAGTGCACGGGTCTGCAATGGTAATATGGAGCTCAGTGGCTTTGGGAGGTTGATGGTTGGTAGCGGGTTCATAGTTCGAACGTACTCTGTGTTTGCATGGAGAAAAAAAGGTTTTTTTCTTGGTAAAAAACAAAAATAATGAGTATTTTTGGTTTATCTATAAAGTCAATGATTTTGGCGGGTATAACGGAAAAGCAACAGTTGGCGCCAACTGACGAAGGTGACATTTTTTCATGTGGTGAAGGTGGTAAGCGGAGGCTGTAAGCGGAATCTATCACACTACTTTTGGGGACTTTGTGATATTGGGAGAGGTCTGCCCGATGCTATTCATTGGGTGACATGTAGGAGCGGGGTGAACAGTGAAACCAATCACACTAGGGGGGTAAAGGTCGGCATCGGAGGTTGTATGATATGAGCAATAGTCGTTAGATTTGAATGGGTCAGATCATACGACGATTTGGATGTGATTTGGTTGGGGAATTAATGGAGCGGCCCGATGGGATTTTATTGCAGGTTAGGGCGGTTTAATGACATCGGCGGTGAGCTGATTGGAGGAAGGCTATTAATCAATCACGGTTTGATCAATTATTCCTTTTTTGTATGGTGGAGGGTTATGGCTCCTAATTAGTCACAAATAGACTAATTAATCCATCTAATTTATTTACTTAATTGTTGTAGACATTTTTCGGCATTGCAACCCCAATCATACATGTCCATAAACCAAGGGATTCTAAGTCCCTAAAAGTGTCGCTTCATGCCCTAAAGGAAAAAGGTCAGCTGATTACATCATCTCCCAGAATTTCTGCACAAAAAAATGCTTAGAACTGGTCAAAACTGAACCATACAGACTGCCCATTGTAGAGGGTGTGATGCATCTCACCTGCTTAGTGTAAAAAATGTGATGCATACTGGAAATCATTGAATCTTCCAGAAAATTCTCCTGTGACACTTGCCTCTCTGAATTCGCCTAGGGATGAGTAGAGATCATCAATCTCCAAGTGGAATCAAGAACTATCAGAGAGAGGACACTAATCAAAATCCTAGAAGTTGACTCACCCCCCTACAATCATCTATATATGGATCCCTCATCATAGATATCCAGAGGCTCGAACCTTGTATCTTGTAAGGAAGTGCTATTGATTTCTTGGTGCAATGTCATAGTGTTGGGGGATCTAAGCTTTTCATGAGGTGAAGAAGGGCTTTCATGTTGGGATGATGACACTGGGTCAGAACAATTGGTTGTAATCCTCTTTGCTATTCTTGATATTAATAAAGCTATTCAAGTTTTCCTCGACATTCTTCTATGTTTGATGATATATGCATTTTTGTGGTCAATATATATCTGATCCTATATTGTTTATGATTGTAGATCTCTGTTCTTCCATAGTATTATGCCGCTTTGATTCCACAGGTGCTTTTTGAAGTTAGGTAGATGAAGGAGGAGTGGCAAATATCTGTCGGAAGGGAGAGGAACCAAACAAGGAACCAAGTGCAAGACTGAGGTTGGTGTCCTTTGTTCCCCTCTTATCTACTTCTCATAAAGGAAAGCGAAAGTAGTTTTAGTTTGTTTGTTTCTAGATAACTACCAGTCTTAGTGGGACTAGCAGCTCTGAGTGGACACTAGATTTTCTGATAACATTGTTAACACCTAATCCTCAGCGATTGGGAGAATTGAATGTGAAAAGTCATCAAGAAGATGAACTGAACGATCACATTCATGTATATAATAGATAGCTGCCTAATGGAATAAATGAATCAGCTTTTCTGGAGTTACTCCTGGCCTGACATGGTATCAGAGCACAGGTCCCAGGTTCTTTTTTTAGCCTTGCCTTGTAACTCCTCTGTCCACTGGCTGCCTTCTACTCCTCTGTCCACTGGGTTGACATGGTACTAGCAATAGAAATCTCTCATGCGATTTTCTTCGTCCGTTTTCAGTAGCTAAATCTGTTGGTTGAAGAAGCAGACTTCAGGCTCGCAATTTCACGCTAATATGGTAATGATATAGACTGTTTGATATGTCACCGTTAATTTCATATATATGAAACACTGTTTGACTGTATCAGATATTTGAAACACTGTATTGAGCGGATATGTCATCTTTTGAAACTCTGTATTGAGCCTGCAGTCATGTTTTAAAATTGTTGTATTAAAAATGCTGTCTGAGCGGGATATGTCACAATTAAGTCCATATATTTGAAACGTTGTCTGGTATGTAGTATAAAAGACGTTGTTTGATATATATTGAGCGGGATATTCAAAATGTTGGGTTAGAGAAACGTTGTTTTGAAATCAGTTGTGCTATGGCATGAGATGAAAATGCCTCTAACTGCTTCTCTGCCTTGAGCTTTTCATTCGCTAGCTTAGTGATTGCACGAGCACACTGTATTAATGACTGAAGCCTTGTTAATGGGTTCACCGCTGATATTTTAAACATTGTTTGAACACTGACCTATTTACGCTGCCTGATATATAACCTTATCTCATTACAGTCATGGTGTTCATTGCATTGAATATGGAACGCTATTTGATATATGGTTTGACATATGGAACGTTGTTTGATATATGGTGATATATTTAATGCTGTTTGACATATTAAGAACGATGGAGTGCAATCCTCTTTCTACTCCAATGGAACAAAATTTAAAGCTCACATCTATTGAAGGAAAGGAATTTGATGCAACAAAGTATAGACAGCTTGTAGGAAGTCTCATCTACCTCACTATTTCCAGACCAAACATTTCATTTGCTGTTGGAATCCTCTCCAGGTTTATGCAAAAGCCTTGTGAGGGACATTGGTCTGCTGCAAAAAGAGTTCTAAGGTACTTGAAGGGAACTCAAGACCTTGGAATCAAGTATACACAGGTGGACGACTTCAGGTTGATTGGATACTCTGATTCAGACTTCGATGGAGACAAAGAAACTGGAGTATCTACTTTAGGATATGCTATGAGTCTTAGATCAGGAGTTGTCTCTTGGAGATCACGCAAACAATCATTTCCAGCAGATTCCACAACAGAAGCAGAATATGTGGAAGCAGCTGAAGCAACGAAAGAAATTGTGTGGCTCAGAAAAATTCTTGAAGATTTGCAGGTAAAACAGGTATAATCAACTCCACTCATGATTGACAAAAAATCTGCAATAAAGTTGGCCAAGAACCCAAAGTTCCATGATCGTACAAAGCACATCAATACTAAATATCATCTGATCCGACATCATGTTGAGGCCAAAACAATCCATCTCCATCATTGTTCCACAAATGAGCAAATTGGAGACATCTTCACCAAAGCGCTTGGAAGAGAAAAGCTTGAAATATTCAAAACGATGCGTGGACTCACCAACATCCCTTTAGATTAAGGGGGGGACTGTTGACACCTAATCCTCAGCGATTGGGAGAATTGAATGTGAACAGTCATCAAGAAGATGAATTGAATGATCACATTCATGTATATAATAGATAGCTGCCTAATGGAATAAATGAATCAGTTTTTCTGGAGTTACTCCTGGCCTGATAAACATTAATATGGTTTATATTCTAAACCATCAGGACAAGATATTATCATATGGGATTTAAATAAAATATATGGGAAAAGGAGTTTTCTTTTCGGGAGTTAAATAAATACAATAAAGATTAATGTTAATATGAAGCGAAAGCAGAAAGTAAATGCACTAAGTATGATGTATTGATATTTATTTTAATATCGACATCTACACATCATTACTTAGGCTAAATGCTTTTTTTGTGGGAAAAAGGGGTTTTATGTAGTGTTAATTACTTTCCCTAGGTAAATGATGATTTCACACCTTAGGGAAAGAGGATTTTTAAGGGAAAATGAATGAATTGAAGGGGGTCAATTTTCATGAGGGTCTTTTAGTGCTTAGAACCTATAAGTTATTGGGCAGAGGTTCCAGTACCTCCAAAAGTCAGAGAAATGCTCTGAGCCCCTTTAACTTAAGGTTTTAGGTACTCTTTGCTTTTCTTATGGGAAATTAGTAAAATTAAGGGTGAAATGAATGGGGAAATTAATCACTTCACTTTGTGTAAATTTTCAATTATCATCCACACTCTTATCAACTTGATGATGAAAGTAAATGATATGACTTTATCCAATCAATCACCATAATTTTGCAACCATCCAACTACTTACCCACCTACTCATCCCACTATTTTTTTCTACTCTTTATTAGGGTGCAGTTAAGCTAGCAAACCCTTATCAAAACTTTTCTTTTCTTTTACAATAGAAACCTATCCAAGTCTATCGTTATTACATCCATGGGCTCAGGTTAAACTGTTGAGCTCCATTTATTCGCTCTACCTAATCGAACTATCTGCCAAGATTAAACAGTTTGGTCAGATCTTATTCTCTATCTCTAAACATGAAATTCAAAGCATGGAATAACTAAGATTAAACTATTTAGCATGGATTGTGGCATAAACAACAATTTATGCACAATCATTTTTGTACAAAAAGCAACGTAGTAATGGCATTTAGACTTGCGCACCTTCATGGTATTTTTCTTTTTCTTCGGGTTCATTTTTCATCTTTTTTGACCTTTTTTCATTCTTTTTGTCCTTTGATTTTTCTTTTAGGACATACCCTCTTTACATTTTTTTAATCTTTTTGATTTTTTGAATATGGAAAACATTTGTAAAAAGCAAAGGTATGTACATATTACAGATTTGACCTCAGCCATTCATAAATTATGACTCTTATTGTTATAGGAACCTAACAACATCTACAATAATTCCAACATAAGGCTTTGCTTTCTACGCTTAGATAGAGAAGCGAAGGCTCCTGCAGCTAAGTGCACAAGAGGCCTAGGTACAGTGCACAGCTGAGTGCATGAACCCTTGCATCTATGTGCGTAGGGTAAGAAGAGTTTGTAATCACTAAATTGAATATCAATAAAGACAATTTTCCAAAGAATTACTAGGTATTTTTCTTTTTATCTGTTTATGTTTTATGCTACCAATGAATGCCATGTTTATGAAATAATTATTGAATTCTATGTGAATGTCTTGAATTTATCTTAATAATGCATGAAATGAATGCTTAACCACTTCCGTGGAGTGACAGGACTTTTCCCTTATGTCTTCTAATGAATCAAGTAGATCTACATGAACCCCAATCTAGGGTTACATTTTGATGTACGTAAGTAGGTAAACTGACTGTTTGACGTCCGCAAGGATTGATCGTGGACCTATGTGAAGGTCTGAAGGCCCCTTTAACTTAGTTACAGTAATGATCCCTAGAATTCTATCGATCTGTGTGGAGATAGATCCAAGGCACTCGAACACATCACACTAGTCTCTGCATGCAAAAACTTGGTTCTTGCATCCCCTAATACTACTTTGGGTGAGACTGCAGCCTGCACTACGAGCTCTTGCCGGAAGGGCCAATAGCATACGGTTTTTTTGGTTAGCTCATTTAACTCTGAGCATGGGTTAGGACCCCCTAAGCCAAAAATATCATTACTAGCTACACAATGAATTATTAAATGAAGAAAAAATTAGTATGCATAGGAGGAAAATTCACTAATATTATACTATAAGGATTTAAATTACACAATGATATACAATGTAGTCATTGTCAATATAGTGTGATTTATAGAGTCCATAATATCAAACAAAGCTAAGACTTGGCTATATAAAATTGAATGTACAAGGCTAATAGATGAAAATGTCTAGTGTTTGGAACCATGACCCCAACCAAGGGTGAAATTTATAGATTAAGATTTCTTCCATTCAACTGGCATGTCGTAAATGAACTCAGACATCATGAATAAATAAAATTAACCCCTCTGGAAAACAGAGTGTCACTTTGATATTTCTAATTAATGAAGTATTATAGAAGGAGGACACTTCATTGCTCACAGTTGGATTAGAAGGGAACAACAATATAGGGAAACTTTGGTGTACCAGCCTGGAACAGGTATAGTCGACCAGATCTGGAAGGAAATAAGACCACATGAGATAGTGAAGATTGTGCAAAAAACAAAAAGCATGCTATCAAAATCTTGAGGTAACAGGTCTAATCATCTTACCTAGAATTGAAACAAAAGAATAACGATTTAAGTTAACTAAAGTAACAGAAAAAATAGGAAGAAAAATTCACAGTTAATCACGGTAAACAATATACCTACACAGTATGAGTGTGGGATAAACAAGCATGGTGGCGCCAAGCCCCTGTTCACCATATACGCATAGCAGAATTTAACAATAAATGTCAGGAAAGGGTTAGATATAATTGAAATATCATAAGTTATTTTAAATATGAGACAATTAAGGGGATTCACGTGCTAGTTGACTCTAGTGAGGAAGATGAGTAGTGTAACTCTCTTGGATTGGAAAGACGCAAAATAACCACATGATCCTTGCCATAAAAACCCAAATTGAAATAGTTAACTGTAATTTTTTAGGGTCACCGTGAGGCAAAGTGAAAGGAAACAAAGTAACCCAGGATACAAGGATGATAGAGCTCCAGTGGAAGGAAGGAACTCACCGAGGGGATGTTGCTATAGACTTGGTTTGTGATGATATCTCTCAAACACAAGGAAGCAACATTCCATAGTAAGGAATGAGGTAAGAGACCTCATATTCCCTTCATGGATGTCACCTGGATTGAGCATCAAAGCCACCCATCCATCAAATTCTATATCATGGGAAAATGGAAGAGCAGAGGCAAACCAAATTTCGCCGGAGTGGGTAGTATAGTATTTACCTTAACATGAGTTCCTTAACTCAGAAATGTCCATATTCTATTTAGGAACACGACAAAGCCCTTGAAAAGTTAAACAAAAAATTTGTTAGTAGAATAACAAGTAGGGTAGTGGTTGAAATGATAAAACAAAGGAGGGTTGAGCTTTAAATTACCTGCTAATGAGCCAAACATTGCAATTTAGTTAACAACCTAGAATTCCAGGACAAATAATGTAAAACATGAACGAGAAACCCCTACTACGGGACAACTTTGATCAAGTAACAAATTGTTGGGGGATTTAATAATAAGTGTTGAGGGTTAAGGACTATGATAGAGTTCGTGGTGACTACACTAGAGGCCACTATCAGAGCCCTAGTTTAACGCCTATAT
>APFE030779441.1:128999-174495 GCA_000404065.3 Pinus taeda | reverse complement strand
GCATTAGTCACGTAGATAAAGTGTCTAACCTTCCTCCTACAAACAACATGAATAAACTAAGAAATGCATGCATAAGCAAATAAAGATGAATGGTTTGAGAAAGTAAAATAGGCCAAAATGAGCCCAAATTGTACCAAAATTGGGGCTCATCAGTAATGATGAGATTCAGATTGTCTCCTTACCATGTGGAGTGCGTTGAACCTCCCTTTCTTATGTTGAGAGATATTTGATAGCTAAATTCACAGGTATGTGGCCTTCTCCAAGGTTGATGGAAGTTTAGATAGGGAAATATTGGAAGCCAATGATCATGGGTGATATTTCTCTCTTAGCGGCGGGTAATGGGTTCATTTTTATATTTGAAATAAAAGAGGAAAGAGATGTAGTATTTCAAAATAGGCCATACTTATTTGCCTCCAGAGGAATGTATTTGAATCAATGGACCTTGGACTTTAATGCATATGAGGAAATTCCTATTGCTATTCCAGTATGGGTCAAGCTTCTATGCCTTCCAATCTCATGTTGGAGTGATGGCTGCCTTCAATATATTGGTAATAGTGTAGGAATATTCTTGGACAAGTATGAACCAAAAAGCTCCCAATTTTCTTGTGCCAAAATATGTGTAGAAGTAGATTAGGAAAATGGTCTTCTCACTGAAATCAACCTAAATATGGGAGAATGGAAGCAAAAACTTTCTAGACTATGAACAAATTCCATTAAAATGTAGACATTTCCATGATTACGACCACTTTGCCAGAGATTGTTCTAAAGATCGGAAAGAAAAAAGAGCTCTAAAGGAAAAGGAATTATTTCAAAGACTTGAGGACCAATTTCCAATAACACTCCTCCTTCGTGCTTAAACACCTTCAAAGGATTAAGTGATCATGAAATGGAAACTGCCCTCCAACAACTCGAAAGGGCAAGCGTGGAGTACGTTTTGATAGTTGAAGAAGGTGAATTAGTAGACGAGATTGATATCAAGGAAGGTGGGGTTGAAGCCACTCCCCCAAAGACTATTCGAGCCCCTTACCACCCGAGTTCCATCCTTGGTAGTTTTCATATGGATTCATAAAGACTTATCACCAAGAATATGACTCAAAATTAATCCTGGGAAGATGAATGTAGCATTTAAGAAACTGACCCCTCAAAGAGAAAAGGAAGGCCAAACAATAGGGAACAACAAGAAAAAGAAGAAGAACTAAACATAAAGCTTGGGAACCAAACAATCATTTCCAAAATTCTTGAAGGGAAACCGATAAGCAAAGAACAAAAGGATGGTGTACTATCCCCCTCCATCCATAAGTAGTGAAAGTAATATCTTGGAACCTAAGGGGGCTAGAAACCCTGCTAAAATCCTACCATTAAGAGAAATAATCAAACAAGAATATCCATGGGTGATTATTATTCAAGAAACAAATTTAGAAGAAGCAGAGTTTCTCATAACAGTTGGGAAGTTCTGGAAAGACTACTCTAGGTCAATCCAATCTTCAAGGGGAGACTTAGCAGTCCTCAACATATTTTGGTCAAAAATTAATTTCACCTTGGTTGAAGAAACAAAGACGAAATCCTGGGTCATGGCTCTCTTCGAGGAAAGAGATTCACGGGAAAGAATCCCCTTCATAAATATCTATGGTCCAGTTCTATATAGTGAAAATGTTGAATTTCAGGACTCATTTAAAGCTCTAAATGAGAGAAATTGTCTTTCTAACAGTGTACTAGTAGGGGAATTCACACAATTTTAAATATGATAGACGAAAGAGAAGGGAATTCGATTAGGGATTTGTTCAGAGATAGAATGGAGGAAACAATAGAATGATGGGATTTGATTGATATCAAGCCCAAGTCTAGGAAATATACATTTTCAAACAGATGATCTAGGGATCACTTTATTACCACATACCTAGATCATTTCCTATTGCACAATAGATGGCTCCTCAAATCCGTAGACTCCTCTTTGACTATTGAATCACAAGGAGACTCATACCGTTGACTCAACATGATTACCATGGAACAAGATGAAAATACTGGACTGCTTCCTTTCAAATTCATTGTAGATTGGTTCCTATCTGAAGAGGTCGGGAAACTAGTAAAGTAGACTTGGATCTCCCCAGTTCAGGGCTCCCCCAGTTATGTATGGGAATATAAGCTCAATAATATCAAATAAGAGATGAGGAAGTGGTTGAAAGAGAATTACAAACCCCATGGAAGAAAAGGAGACACAAATATCAAGAACTAGAAGAGCACTATAAGATGATGGAGGAAGCACAGGTAGAGGAAAAACACATCCAAAAGGAAAAGGACCTTTCCACAATAATATTTAATCTATGTAGGGAAGAAGAAAACATATGGAGGCTTAAATCTTGCAATGCTTGGCGAAAAGTGGGGAACTCAAACACTTCCTTATTTCACAAACAGGCCATGACTTAGAAGAATAGGAACAAAATAAGGGAGAGAAATCCCAAAGGAAGGCAGAAAGTTAGTACGTTTGCAAAAATAAAAAGTGAGGCCTATAATTTTTTTAGATATCTTTTCCTCAAAGATAAAATTCCTCTAGACTTTGCTATCGAATTTCTTCAGGCAATGCCATAAGTCATCCACCCTTCATCCAACTAGGCTCTTATGGGTGAAATAATGGAAGAAGAAGTTTGATGTGTGATATGGTCCTTGGAACCTAAGAAGGCACCGGGCCTAGATGGCTTCTCTATCTACTTTTATCCGATATTTAGGAACACCATCAAAAAGGACCTTATCATAATGTCGAACCATAATAGAATGAAAAAGAATCTTAGGGGAAGCACTAATGAAACATTCTTTGCCCTTATTCCAAAAGAGGAAAACCCCAGTTCCTCTTAAATATAATGGCATTTATTATTGTGCAGCTCTTACTATAAACTCTTGATGAAAATCATCACCAACACGACTAAGCTTATGCTTCCTTCCTTCATTCTAGTATAGGAGGTGTTATCCTCCACAATGTCCCAAGGCTGAGAAAGGAGATCGACAAAGGTAACATCAAATCAATTTGCATTCAGTAGCTGATTGTGCTAAACCAGAGAGGGATTTTGCTTTGATCACAACAAAAATTACTGGAGGAAGAATATGTTTTAGTCTAGATAGTTCAGCTCATGTAGGTTTTGAAATTAGGTGTTTGTTGGATGAGAGTTACAAATCAGGGAACTAGGTGAGGTCTTCAAAGGTTCAGTTGCATGAGATATACAGGAAAAAGGTAGGAATTATTTTGTGATAGCTTAGGATTTGGTGATGGAGAGTATGGTTCAATACGTAAGAAAATCAAGATGAGAATGTGAACCATGAATTCATCTATTAGAAGACTGAGCACATACAATGAGATTCCTAACAAAACAGAGCTTAATTACAAGAATTATGTTTAACACCTCTTAGGAAAATCATTGGAAATAATAGATATGGAAAGGAAACTAATTAATCATTCATATAAATGTTTGAAAGGAGAAAAAAATACCACAAACTCACACCACAAGAATTCCTGAATAATAGCTACAACTTGGCCTTCGATTTCCTGTAAAAATATGATGAAGTATAAGCTACAAGGTTTCCACTCTTTGATGTCCAACCTTTTGCTTGAATCAATGAGGGTTACATATAGGTTTTAAAAATAAATTCCCGCTGTCAAGGGTCAAATCCCTCAGTGTAGGAAATAGTCACAAGAATATCTCCGACAAGGTCTAATGATTAGGCAGGTTAGAAAACTCTCCTCAAAATAGAAAAACGGATACATTTGACTTTTAACCACCATTATGGATGATGAATATACATCCAAATGACTCTAAAAAGGCATATTTACCATAATTGCATTTATTCAACTCACAAAATGAGGATTTACATCATAAAAACCAAGTTTAACTCCCAAAAATGTGAAATTTAGAGTAACATGCAAAAACAGAACACCAACTTTGAGGAGGTTTCTGAAGGCCTTCCACTGGTCCAAATTCATCTCTAAATATACCAATGGAAACCTTGGGATGTTTAGTTGTCATTAGAAACCTCAAGAAATAAAAATGGACACTCCAAGACCAAGAAAAATGCATTCTCTCACAACTACTGCAAAAGCAGAATGCCTACTCGAGAAAGGTGGTAGAAGCTGGTTTTTTCGACCTGTTTTTGGGCATTTTCTCCCAACTTGTTTGTTGAAAGACACCAAAAGTAGATAGATGGAATTTATAGGTCCTTATATATCCATACATATAAAAAAAAAATCATTTGGAGATCTAAGGAAAAAGCGTAGCGCCAAGGCGTTGCGCTTATAGCAGTGAGACATTTCAAAAATCCAAAAAAAATTAAAATTTTGCTCAAAATTTTTGCAAAAATATGGCTCAAAGGAAGAGAGGTATCTTAGTAACCATAGGGATTTTTACAAAAATTCGAGAGGAGTTTCTTCCATGGGATGTTATTAACAAATACCTCCACCCATTTTCAAAAATAGTTTCCCATTTGTTCAGACTCCAAGTTTGACATTGGTCACTAAAAACATGTCACCATCTAGGGAAAGCATAACACCAACTTGGAGGAGAGATTTGACTATTTTCCTATCATCCAAATTTTTATGTGAAGGTACCATTATAAATATTATTATGTATAGTAAAAAATATAGCTATCAAGTGTTGCAAACACCTGCTTCAAGACACCTAAATATTCAACCTCCCAAGACTACTCCACAAACACAACAACTCTCTTATAGCAACTATTTTTTTGGAATTTTTCCCAAATGATTACTTGTGTATAAAATGAAGGAATTTTTTGTTCCCTATTCTATTGTTGGAAAAAAGAAATATTATATTTTTTTGAAATTCATCTTCCTTACTTCAAAAACCAATTTTGAAGTAAGATTGTCCCTATATGTGGAAAATGATTTGTCTCTTGGAATGATTTCTTTAGAAATGGTGAAGACATGATCTCATGTAATAAAATAGGATCGTACTTATTAATCTAACCTCCCTTATGCTTCTTCTACTCAGTAGTCTCTGAATCCATAACAAAACCTATCTCAATGGGAGGGTAAATTAGGGTTTATTGTGAGGAAAAACAAGGGTTTTGGGTAGTTTTAGAAATGAAGGGAGATGAAGGGGTTGGGGGTTTCTAATATTTTAGGAAAATTTGGGGAAGTAGGGATGAATGTTAAGAAGTGGGGGAAAGTTAAATTTCACGAAAACAGTGAGGGGAAGGGGTTCAAAATGTCAAAACACAATCCTAGCCTAGGAAAGTATAGTCTAGGCTAGGATTTGTGGGAAAATGATTATTTTGAGGGATAAGAGTGAGGGAAAATGTCTATGGAGTTATATGGAAGGTGCAAAAGGGTATGAAACCAAAGAGACTATGAAACCAACAAAACCCTAGGATATGGAAATCTGATCTTTCCAAGCATGAACTAATGGTGGCAAGGAATCACTTGTCTGAGAGTGAAACCGAGTTTTCTTGGTGGAGAGATGTCTTAGAAAGTTGGAATGAGAAAATTAGAAGCTATTTTTTGTATTTTATAGTTTGGAAATCGATTTTCTACTTTGGTGATGTTGTGGTCCCACCATGTCCTTTCACATTCTGATTTGATTTGCTAATGAAATGTAGCCTTAGAACTCTTTTGCATATAATACATATTGAAGAAGAAAAAAACACACATTAGAAATGTTTATTACAAATTTTTCACTATTACTAGTCCATCAAAATATGACTTTCATGGTGAAAATACCCACTCTCATGATCTTGACCTTATGACCTAATGATGACACAACATGCAAGAATGCACTAAAGGATGACCATGATGACCATGACACTCTTTAAAAAAGGAATGAGCTGACCATGCTGATGTCCATTGATCATGAAGACTGAAAGGAGCATTAATAAACCTATACAACTAACAAGTGACCAAATGTTTATTGAAAACTTATTTGAAACCATAAAAATTTGTAGTAGGACCCTATCAAAAAATTCATAAGAACACATTTGATCACTCGTGACTAGCACGACTGACAAACACTAACATGAGGAAATGCATTCTAGCAAAGAGGAGGGAGAAGTTGGAATGGTTATCAAATTGGATATGGAAAATGTGTTTGATCGGGTAAATCACTCATTTATTTCTCTTTTTATAGAAAAATTAGGCTTTAGGAATGAATTCATTTAATGGATTAATGCTTGTATTGGTTCTCCTTGGATTTCTCCCTTGATTAATGGACAACCGACCCCTTTCTTTGCTGCCTCTAGAGGCCTTTGACAAGGTTTTCCTTTGTCGCCTCTTTTATACATAATAATGGATGAAGCCTTGAGTAATATGGTTTAGTTTGAGCGGTTTGTGAGTTGTCTCCTTGGTCTAAGAATTGTAAGGAATGTCTGGGAAATAATTCACTCTCAGTTTGCTGACGACACTGTCTTGCGTGGAGGCGCCTCCGTAACGATTGCTTTAAGATTAAAAAATACTCTCGATTGGTATCTCCTCCCATCTCGGGGATTTATAAACAAATTGAAATTTCAATTGATTAGCTGAAACTGTATACAGGGTGATGTTGAAGGAAATTTCTCACTTGTTGGCTTTCCCTGAGGATGTTCATATGACCCCCTTCTCTTATCTTAGGATTCTCATCTCCTTTAAGCAGGCAACTGTGGAAGATTGGAATATTGTTCTCTAGAAAATAAGGAAAAGAGTACATTCCTAGGTACTAAGATGGATCAACTTGGTTAGGAGAGTTATTCTCATAAAATTTGTTCTCTCCTCCCTCCCAGTGTATCTACGAAAAAAAGCAGGCTAAGTCAGAATTTTTTTATGGCAAGGGGGCAAGAGTAACAACCACAAATTCCACCTTATCAACTAGAATTTGCTAAGACAACCAAATAGCTTGGGCAGTTAATTAATCAAGTATCCTAAACTTATGAATCTAGCCCTACGACCAAAACTGGTTTGGAGACTTCTCTCGGACTCCAATGAGTGGTGGAAAAAGGCTTTTACAAGACAATATTTCCATAAAATTTGACTTATCAGACCAGAAGGAGAACTTTGGGAAGGAAAAGGCTAAAAAATTTGGAGATTTTGTAAAGCATCATCATCTCTCATTCTAGACCATCTTGGTTGGCAGCCAGGGAATGGGAAACACATTAACCTTTTGAAAGATAATTCTACCCTATCCGACATCATCCCAAAATTTTCAAATTGGATGGAAGAGCATGATTATTCTCATCTAGTTGACATATCCAGTTGGGAAAATCAAGGAATGTGGTGTGGATGGTTTCCTTTGGACCTTCCCACTGGTCTCCTTAAGCATCGACTTTCAATGATTAATCATTTAGAAGGGTTTTCTGCTAACATTACAGGAAAATTAGACTTTTGTGCTTGGTTTGGAGGAAAATCCAAAAGATATTTAGTCAAAGATGGTTACACTCTCTTAATTAAGAATCTTTCCTCTGAGATTCCCTCCAAAATATGGGGGAGGATCTGGAACAATGATGGGCTCACTAAGATCAATATATTTTGCTGGGAAATGGTGTCCGAGAAAATCCTTATGGCAAAAAACTTAAGGAAAATGAACATATATGGTCCCTCCCGTTATGTGTAATGTGGTAAAGCAGAGGAAACTCTCAAGAATTTTTTTTAAATGTCCCTTTGTTTTGGACACCTAGAGGTTTCCCTTAGCGCCCCTTGTTCCCTCTGTGCCCATTGCTGAGGATTGGAATGAGATGTTTATTCACTGGAAGCCCAAATTTCCCTACTACTCCAACTCTCTTTTAAGGAAATGCTAGATGGTAATTCCCAAATAGATATGTTGGTATTTTTGGCTCTATCGAAATCAAGCGATCTTTCAAAGTAAGTGTTGAACCCATAATCTATGACAATTAATGGAATGACGCTTCTATTTGAGACTATATCTTCCAGGGGATTTGAAGTTTCAGATATGGAGGATTTATCTTACAGTAAAAAATAGGCGCTGAGAATCTGCTCTTCCAACTCCTAAGCCCCAATATCAAAATCTGATGCCGCCCCTCCCTTCTATATCATACTGAAAGGGGAAGATTTTATAGAATGTTAAAGAAGTATCGCCAAGGCTATACAATTAACTTATATTCTCTAACAAAACATCAAAATATTAGAAACTTATGAAATACATTAGATTCATTTCAAAGTACTATGTATTGAATTTATAGAACATGTCCACTTAACTAATATGAAAACATGTTTGAAAATAAAAATAAAATAGAGAAATGGAAAGTTTCCTTACTTCCTTTGCCATACATTTTTCCTATAAGGACCCATTCAGAATTCATTCAATTTGACAAAGTTTCCATAGTTATTTTCACAACATATAAAAAAAAAGAACATATTTTTCGTTGCATATTAAACCATGTAAATTATCTTGTCATATTGAAGCACGTAAAGGACATTTTAAATTGTAACATGACGTGGCTTAGTTCCAGTGCTCCTACAAGGACCACTCGAATAAATATGCCACACTACTTACTAGGAAAGTCTAAGAATGAAAAATCTCTATAGGTTCCATCAATCATCAATACCATGTTCAAATAATTGTCATAGTGTGTCCAAGAATCAAGTGTTAGAACCAAAAAAATGAACCCCAAAAGTCCTCCTGCTACTCACTTCCTTGTCTCCCATAAAACTTAATATCACCATATAGATTTCCTCCTTCTTCCCTCCCTAAAAATTGGTATACCCCTTAATTGTCTTTCCCATAATCTCTTATCCTTCCTTGTGACCCTCGAAAAATCTCCCCCATATAATATTCCACTTGCCTTTATTAAATACACTTACCACCTACTTCCATTATGAAGGCCTCGATAAATTACTTGAGCCACTCCACCTATTGCCTTATCCTGAATTAATTCAAGGGGAAAATCATGATAGGGAATAGAAAAAATCAAATAATAAAACAATAATGTCTTTTAATGTAAGAAAAACCTATGGACTGATTAGAATTTTATTAATTTAAATACTAAATAAATCATCTTAAGAAATAATTTATTAATTATATTTTATAATGAAAGGTTAATTAATTGTGCCTCACTATTAATTAGGATTAAGGTTATCAATAAGCTTGATTATTAATCAAATTTAATTTTAATCATAGTTTATTCATGAATAAAGCATAACCACTAATTAATAATCTAGCTTTGTAGGCCATAATACACTTGTAATACGAAGTTTTTAGTTAAAAAAGAAAAGAAAAATGTTCATTTCATGAAATCTAATTAATGTAATGAGGTGTAAACTAACTATTACCTTTTTAATATTAAACCCAATGATCATACAAGATGAGACATGGGTATATATACTAGCTTAGATGGATCTTAATTCAGGATCTGCCAAGCACTTGGAGGGATAAAATCTCTTTTTACTCTAGAAAAGGTTTGCACCTCAAGATATTTAATCCATCTCACCTCTTTTCATTGTAAAAGAGGTTTGCACTAGGTCAACTTAATTACTAATAATTGATAATTAAATTATTAATTAAATTTTTTTATTTATTAATTTTTTAATTGTATTTATGTTTATATATATTGTTATCTAATTTTACAAGTCAAAATGTTTACAAAATATAGTATTACAATATCTCATCCATACTGAGTTGGAGAGCACCTCTCTGTTCACTATCTTCATAACATGAAATTATATGTCCATATGAGTCAAGTTACAAATGTTCCTATAAACTTGTATAGGTCGATATTAACTATGGATATTGAAAGATCCTAGAAGGATCAAATCCCTTAAGGTGCAAACATATTTTAAGGTGAAAAATTAAATTAAAATTTTTGAAATCTCCTTTGTAAGTCTAATGGATATGTAATTAAGATTTATGTATACTAGTTATATATATACCACTTATAATTTTCATTGTTTATATATGGATCCAACGTCTTCAATTTTTTTTTGGAAACTTGGATTGTATACACTACAAAACATAAACTTTTAATTTGATCATATCTTTCCTTCATTTCGAAGAAAAATGACAAAAAAATATACTTAAAAAGGTCCCCTAATGAGACTACTTAAAATGTTTTAGCCATAATTAATTTTTTATTGATTTATATGATGTATATATGGTTTTTTAATCATATATAATATATACACATTTAAATATTTACTTGAAATATATTATTTATGGACTATATTGTTAGCACTAAAATGGTTTTTCTATTATTAATATATTTTTAAGTACACTTCAATATTAATTAACCCTCGATATTAAAATATTTTATTTACGGATCACACATTTTTTTATTATTAACAATATTTATTGCAATTCCTCACAATCTCAATAGGGATGGGGCTCAATAGAGATGGGTTTGGAAGTAAGCGAGGATTTGGAAGTAAGAAGAAACTGGATTCCCTTACTCTCCCACACAACTAAGAAACATACTCCATCAACCTTCTTTACGCATTGACCCCCTTTCTATCTTCTCTCAAACCCTCTTTCCCTACCCCTGCACTGTATTTTGATCTCTCCTCTTTGCTTTACCCTATTCCTAAATCTATTCCATTATGCTCCTCAAAATAATTTACTCTTTAAATATTTAAATTCCCTCCTAACCTTATATGATAATTTGATTCCCTTTGCTTGAGATCATTTTCCTTTTCATTCACCTCCTCACATCCTTTATTATAAATTTCCTAAAGTATTTTTATTAATTATAATGATTATTATTAGATAATAAATTAATAATAATTAATTTATTATTAGTAATATTATATTTTATTATTATTAGTAATAAGAACTTATTAATATTAACATCATAATTAATATTCATTATAAAAATATTATATTAACTATTCTTAATAAAAAGACATATAATATATTCATTTTCTTACATTAAATTAAATTATAAATAACAAAAAATTATAAAAATTAAAATTAAACTTTTTTATTTTTGTTTTTATCATTTTTTGTTTCATTAATTTAGGTTAGGTCTTTTGGTCGGCTCTCTTTTTTTTGTCTTTTCTTATTTCCATCCCCTATTTAACTCTCTTCCCTTCTCTTCTTTGCATGTTTTTTTCCTGATGATGAGTCTTGTTATAAACTCAACGTGGAAACTCAAAATGAATAATGCTCTCCCTATCTCAAAACTCTCAATATTTCTTAAATTCTACATATTAATTTGATAGACTCTCAATATTTATTAAATTCTACATATTAATTTGATATTAAAAATTAAGTGAATTACTCATCTCCTTGTTTTTTTTTTTTTTTTTTATTTTTTTTTTGTAAGCTAACATGGTACCATTCTATTAATTCAAATTAAAGCTTGTACAGACATACAATGGCCTCAACCCGCCCTGAAGGGAAACCAGGTCTGTTGGCCATCTTAGGGTTTTAAATGCCATCCAAAAACAGAAAATATTGAGCCTACTTGTCCAAGCTAGATATACTAAACATTCACAGAGACTGACACTGTTTCTTAACTGCATTATAAAATAACAAAAGGAGAGCAAGCTCTGAGCATCCTAACTAAGGAGACATCATACACCTTTGAAAAATCATTCTACCATGGCACCCATCTGTTTATCTTCCTCCTTTTCTCCATGAACAAGCTTCTTTAGCTGCCGCTGTATCTCGTCAAGCTTGCTATCCTGCATAAGAAGGGTTACCTGCAGGTTTTTCATCTCTTTCTTCAGGTTTGGGATCCCCTAAGCCAATTTAGCCATCTCCATAGCTACCTGTTCCATGGCTTTTGCCAGCAGCCTCTTCATTACCCAATACACATGGAGGGCTTTCTTGTACAGGGACATACTTCCTCTAGTGTTCCCCGTGTCCGGCAGAAGATATTCCCAATCTTCCATCTCGGGCTCTGACTACTCGTGAGTTGCCTCATCCTCTAGCTATTGAATTATCCTCTTGATGTCTGCATTCGTATCTTCACTGTACACCATCTCCACCTGTTGAACCTGACTCCTCAGCGTCCTCCTGCCCCGTCTTTTCCTTGCCGGTGGAGGGGAGCTCCTTTCCTAATGATCAACCTGACAGCCTCTCCCTCTACCTCGATGGACTCTTCCTCGTCTAGTGCCAGCTTTGATGCCTCCCTTACCCTCACTTCCTTGGCTCATTATTCCTAAGGTGGCTCCTAGGAAACCTTCCTCTCCTCGACCTCTGGTTCTCTTCTCTCGAGTTCCTACCTCTTTTGGTTGCCAGTCCTCCGGAGGCCTCCCTTTCACCATTCCGGGTCTCCTCTTCTGCATTTGGCAGCCATGATCTGGACTGTGACCCTCCTCCTTGCCCACCTGGTTGTGCTCCATTCCTTCCCAGGAATCAACCAGAATTCCTCCCTTCCCCGTGGCGCTTCCTCCTCTACCCATAACACTCCCTTCTTTCCTCATTTTCCTCTCCGCTACCTTCCACTTAGTTTTCCTGGGACGAGAGGTCGACCTCTCTACTGTCTCCTCTCTGCCTTAAATTTTCCTCTGGTCACCCGATCGTTTCATTTGTCCTCGTTCTCACCGAAGTCATTAACTGCATTCCTATCCTTATACCTCCTCCTGGCTCCAATTCTTTTCTATCACCACCCTTCCCCGTGTTGTTGCACCGCCTTCCTCTGTCGCCTGCATGTGCCATAATTATCCAATCCTCCTCGATTTAGTGCTGTGCCAGCTAAACCTTGTCCCATCACTAGCGCAACATCTCCTACACCACCTTTGCCCTTCATGGTTACCTCTCCACTGCTCTTGACAATGATGCTCGATTTGTCACCCGTCCTGTCCATCTGCAATGATCTCTGTATGCGAGGTGGATTATCATAGCCCCTCCCTGTCATTACTCTAATCCCGCTCTTTTCCGCCATTGTCACCCCGATCGGGGACTCTTGATGATCTTTTTTATTTATCTGTAGCTTCATTATTATCCTGAATGATTATTGAGTTGAAAGGTTCCCGTCGAGGGTTGTTCATTGTTATTGGCCAGATACTATCCACCTTTCCTTCGCATTCTTTGCATCCCCAATTTGCTAAGAAGTCTGTTGCTTTATTTCCTTCTCGTCTAACGTGATTAAAAATTTTATACTCAATACGTTTCAATACATCTACCAAGTCTTGATTTCTCCCTGCCGTCCTCCATCTCTTTGCAAGCTACTCCCAATTCTTCCCATTATTGAGATTCCTAAGCATTTCAATTACTATCTATGAGTCCCCTTCAATTTCCAGGTTTGTGTAACCATTTCTTATTGCTATTCTTATCCCTTGGTATACTACCATCATTTCTTCTTCATTGTTGGTCATTATGCCTCCTCTTTCTGCATACACCCATCTAGTGTGTCCCTCGTTGTCTTTGAGGATACCACCGAAGGCTCCTGGTCCTAGGTTTCCTTTGGAAGCCCCATCAAAATTTAGCTTAATGAAATTTTCCCCAGGATATCTGAACTGTGCATGGCTCTGTGTCTAAGATCTTTGATGTCTTTCCATCTGGGGATACACCATATTGTAATCCATGGAGAGCTAAGATTCTACCCTCCTCAGGGGCCGCCTTCCAGTCCTCCTCCTCCCAAGTTTCCGCCAGCACTGTTTCTTTTATTAATTTTTGCATTCTTCTCCAGATCTTTTCTGGTGGATTGTCTTTGTCCTGGAAGATTCTTTGATTACGCTCTTTCCACAGAAGCGAGATGATGAAACCTATAGTTAAGCTCCAGACTCTCCTAACTACTGAGCATGAAAATTGGCCTTTGCCCCACTGAAATATGTTCTTTTTAATATCCAAAGGATCCCTATTAGAATTTCCAAAGAGTTTCCTTACTTCATCCCACTGATGCTGGGCAAAGGGGCAGGAATTCAAAAGGTGTTCCTATGTTTCATTCTCCTATTTACAAAGGCTGCATCTAGGGGGTCCCTAGAAGCCTCGTTTCTGTAACTTTTCCCACGTTAGGATTCTTCCCTTTCATACTAGCCATGCAAACACTATTACCTTCAGCCACCACTTATTCCTCCATATTTGTTTCCAATCTAAAACTTCCTCTTCTTTGTCCTGTCGAGGGGTTAAAGAACAAGATTCTTTGATTGAGAAGGTCCCTTTTGTAGATTTTCCCCATCTAAGAGTATCTGGTCCTGTTCTTATTTTAATTCTTCTTGAATCCATCTCTTTCACCAGTATCTCTTTCTTATCTTGGCTGATATTTTCATCCCATTCTTTAGGTTTCCTCCAAGTTCGCCAAGTTTCATCCATCTACTCTTCCTTCCAATAATATTTTACATACTTTAACCCCTCCCTTTCTACCTTCTGATATGTGCTTTGCAGCTTGAATACTGACCATTCTATCCCTTTTCTACCATACCTCTTCACAATATTTAGCTATACATCCATTCCTAATTTCCGAGAAGGCATATTTGCCTATGATATCTCTGATATGGCTTGCTAAGTCCCATATTGAAGATCCTTTTGGGACTTCTTCCAATCTGAGGATACCTTCTGTAGTTAAGGGCATGTTATATTTTTGAGTCCATATTTTCTTCCATAAGTCATTACCTCCTCTCATCCATCTCCACCACAGATTCACCCCTAAAACTTGGTTTTGGATGCTCGGATACCTGAGACCAAGTCCTCCTTGATGTTTTTGTTTAGATAGACTTTTCCACAACACAAGGGCCCATTTCCTTTGCTGTTTGGGTCCTCCCCATATGAATTTTCCAAAAATTTCCTTCATTCTTGTCCAAGCACCTTTGGGAGCTTCCATCACCGATAGAGGGTATATTGGTATGGCCTAGAGAATTGATTTCAGAAGCACCAACATTCCTGCTATATTTAGCAATCGAAAGGACCAATTCGCTAGTTTGTTCTTGAGTTTGTCTATTGTTTACTGCCAGTTTGCTATTCTTGCAGGGTTTAGCGCTAGTTGATTTCCCAGATATTTTATTGGTAGATCTCCAGATCAAAAGCCCAGCATTCTGGTCAAATGGGCTTTGATTGGCTCACGGGTATTAAATATAAATGTACATGATTTGTCTTTGTTGATTTCCATACCGGAGGCTTCCATAAATAGATCCAAAATACTTTTTACCCTTTTCACTTCGTTTAGGGAGACCTCGCAGAAGAGCATGATTTCGTCTACAAACTGCTGGTCAGTGATAGGTAAATTATTCCCCCATAACGTTAATCCCTTAATCTTTATTTCCCTCATCTCTTTTTGAAAGTATCTTTCCAAACCTTCTTCCACCATAATGAACAAGAAGGGAGATAAGGGATCACCCTGTCTTATTCCTCGAGTGGCGTTGAAGGTCAATGTTGGCGTCCTGTTCAACAGAATAGAAAAGTTAGGCATTCATATCATGTTATAAATCTAGCCTGTCCATCTGTTGCTAAAACCAAAAGCCATAAGAATGGCCTTGAGGTGCTTCCAATTTAAGCGATCATAGGCTTTTGACAGGTCCAGCTTTATCATCATACCCGTCTCTTTTTTTTGTTTTAGAGAGTGGATCACTTCCTAGGAGACTACCAAACCATCTAGGATTTGTCTTCCCTCCACAAAACCAGTTTTCTCTCAGGAGATTATACTAGAGAGAATTGGTTTCAGTCTTTTAGCCATCATAGTAAAAATAATTTTATAAATTACATTACAAAGGGCTATTGGGCAAAAACCTTGGGCATTCTCTGATTTAGTTGATTTAGGAATAAGATTAAAAAGGGTAGAGTTAAGACTCGTCCATACCTTCTGCTGCCTGTGAGACTCCTCTACCACCTCTAGGATGTCTTGTCCCAGGAAATACCAACCTGCTTGATAAAATTCCACCGTGAATTCATCCGGTCCTGGGGCTTTGTTTTTCTTCATTCCCTTCACTATTTCCTCTACTTCTTCTAGGGTTACTGCTCTCATGAGAGCTTTATTTTGGTCTTCGATTATTATCTTTGGGATTTCGTTACAGATCCTTCCCATAGCCTCTTCTCTATCGTCTCTGGGCTCGGTCAGCAAGTCTTTGTGATACCCAACTAGTACCTGTTCAATCACCTCATGCTTTGTTATTCTTTTCCCTTCTTCATTTATGATAGAGAGGATTTTGTTCCTTTGCCTGTGTTGGATCATGGCTTTGTGGAAGAACTTTGTGTTCCTTTCTCCATCGCAGAGCTAGTTTATTCTAGACTTTTGTCTCCATAGAATTTATTCCTATTTTCTTCGTTCTTCCAGTTGGCTAATCATAATTCCTTCTTCCCTACTATGCTCCTCATTTCGCCCTTCTAGTATAATTTTTTGTTGTATCTCCTCCATTTTTCGTTCTAATCTCTGCTTCTCCACTAATATGTTCCCAAACTCTTCCTTGTTCCATTTTTTGATTTTCTCCTTGAGTTCTTTGAGCTTTAACTAGAAGGTATGCATCTTACATCTTTCTCTTTGTTGGCTCCGAGTCCACCATTCCTCTACCTTCAGCATAAACTACTTATTCTTGAGCCAGAATGCCTCAAACTTGAAGGGGCGTTTGTGTCTATTCTTTTTAATATCTATCTCCAATCTAATGGACCAATGATCAGAGCCCATGTCAGGGAGGATCATTGACTCCATGAATACATCCCTATCTATGATCTGTTCTGATATTAGGAATCTATCCAATCTGCATGCTATTTGATTTCTACCACCCCTTCTGTTGTTCCACGTATGGACCCCATTTATCATCGGAATATCTACCATTATTAGCTTCGTTATCATTTCACAAAAAGCCTCCATGTCTTGGTATGGTCTGCTTACTCCTCTTTTTTCTCCTAATGTTTTAATCATATTAAAGTCCCCTCCTACAATCCACAGAATCCCTAGAGAGATCCGACGGATAATTTGCATGTTTTTAAGGAAATTTTTGCGTTCCCTTGGAATGTGTGGACCATAGACTCTTGAGATGAGTGTCCACTCAGAAGACCCTATCAGTTTGAATGTGCCTGAGAGGATTCGGGGGAGGTTGACCCAATTTTTGAATTGCACTTCCTCCGGGTTCCACAAAACTACCAGTCCTCGAGCCGTCCCTGTCGCATCTTGACCCATTACTTCATAATGTATGTTTTACTTTCTCACTATTTCTTCTAATTTTAGGGAGTTGATGTTTGTTTCTTGTATTATCATTATACTGGGTTTGTCTTTCTTCACCCTGTCCTTTAGATACCTTTGTTTACCCTTACTGTTTAGACCTCTAATGTTCTAGCTTGTGACTACATTTTATAACTTTTTGGATGGTTGTTGAAATACCTCTAAAAGAGGTATAACCCTACCTAAGTTTACCAAAGTTTTCGCTACCACATGAATGGTTTCACTCATTGTCCTTCTCCCTCTTTTCCTACCTCCTTTTCCAGAACTGCCCGTTCCCATACTCTGGATTCCTTGCACTCTTGTTTGATCCACGTGACTAGCCAGGAGGGTTCCTTTCTTTTCCTTGTATTTCTGGAACATTTCCTTATACAACTGCTTTTGCTTCTCTGGAATGAACCCCTCATCTAGGTTTTTCCAGTCATGTAGCAACCTTTTCATTACTCGCTCCTCATCACTTCCGTTGTCCTTTTGGGTATCGACCTCCATCTACGATTGTTATATTGACATATCTATGTTCCCCTCTGTTCCTTCTTTTTCAATGTTTCCCTGGTTTGAATCTATCTCCTTGGTGTCTTTAGCAAATTCCATAGGTTCTTTTGCGCTTATTGCATTTTCCATCTCTCCTTCTTCTTCCTGTAGGACCTTGAACTTGTTTTGACATTCTACTGGTATTGATTTGGCGGATTGTGGCATTCTTGTCATTCCTTTCCCCAGTCTTCTTTTTATTGGGATTTCCTCGAAACCCTCTCCACTCCTCCTATGTCTTCTGTCCTTCTCCTTTTACTTCTTCTTTGCTTGATGTTTCCCTTACAACGTTCAGTGGGCACTGTTTGAAGAGATGGCCATATTCATGGCACCTTCTACATTTGAAGGGTATGTGTTCATAATCCATCGGTTGCTGCCAAACTTCGTCATGGTATTCCAACTCTATGTACTTTGGCAGAGGTTATGATATGTTCATGTAAACACATATCCTTGCATAGGATGTGTATCTCCATCTTTTTGTGGTCTCTGCAACTTTGACAAATGTCCCTATTGTATTGCATATTCCTTCGAGAATTTCGGGGTCCCAAAATTTTATTGGTAAACTAAACAATCTTACCAAGATGGATGCTGCTAACATATTTTCTTGGTCTGGATTGTAGTAGTCTTCCCAGTACCTCATGAATAAACCAACATTATTCATGAAATACTGCCCCCCTTCAAAAGTTCTTTCCTTGTCCTCTAGATTTGCAAATATCACTGTAAAAACCCTTTGCCCCTAGCTTCAGCTCTATATGACCTTTCGGCTTCCATCTTTGTTGTATCCACCTCCCCAGGTCCTTTTCGGACGGCCAAAACCCCACAAACTTACATATCACGGCATGATCCCGCATGTAACATCTGTATTCTTCAAGTTTATTACTCGGAATCACAAACCTCGGCTTTTTCAAAGCTCTCGAGAGGCATCTTCCTCCTAATCTTGTTTGCCATTGGTTTCCGATCACTAGCGCTTCCCTCCTATCTTTCTTTGGATCTCTTTGTATCTCGCTTCCACTTGCTTCTCCCACCATTACGCTTTTGAAGGAGGGGATCTCTCCCCTCCCGGGCTCTCCTATCATGGCGCCTTACAGATCTGCCTTACTTTTAAAACCTGTTTTGCTCTTTTTTATACTGTCGCAGACTTGGTTGCATGCAGGGTGCTCGTTCCCCTGCCCTTATCTCCACTACTACTCCTCCTTCCCGTACGCTGTTGAAAACCCTAGTGTTTCAGAAACCCTTGCGAGTGTTGTGTCCTCAGCTCCGGATCCTCCATCCCCCCAGTGTTGCCTTTCAATCATCACAACACAAGTCTCCTATCCTTCTTCCCATTTTTAATTATCAACACTAAAATAATTTGTTATTTACTTTCTCTCCATATACATATATACGAATTTAAGGTTAAAATAATTAGTCAATATACATATTTAAAAACATTATTTGAGTAATATAAAATATTTTTAGAAAATGTAATTATATAACTTTCTAAATAAAATATAACTTTTTTTATAACAAAACATATATATTCATTTTTTTTTAATATAATTAAAAAAAATATGTTAACCTAACTAGTTAGTGTAATCCTAATAAATTTTTGTCCAAAATTACACGTCAAAGGGTAAGCTGCTCATGGCCAAATCATTCAAAGATACTTAATATCCATATGGATCATGATAAAAGTATTCGTATAAACCATAGAATTAAACCATTCAAAACTAGAGTGAAATCATAAATGACCATGTGAACCATAGGATTGATGTTATTCGTATAAATCGTAACATTAAACAATTGAAACCAGAGTGAAATAATAAGTGACCATGTGAACGATAGCATTGATGTTTATGTGAACCACGACGAACTTCCTTGACTAATTATGAATAAATGTGCCACCATCTTCATAATGTTATGTTATTTGTCCATTTGACTTACGTCATTAACAATCTAGACTTGCCATATGAGTTCTGAAAAATACTTTGATATGTCCGAATCCTTACACACATATGGAGCAACCAAAAATATGATATTTTAAATGCCCCCAGACGTTCATACATTTCTATACAAAACAGGAATAGTGGGTTGCGTACTGTAATGAAATCGATTTATGTTTCCGGAGCAGGGAGGCTCCCCCTTGGCATTGCATGACCTGAAGAATGGCTGAATTGACATACATGCTTTCCAAAGGCGTCGCATAGTTTTCATCATACATGCTTTCCAAAGGCTTCGCATAGTTTTCATCAGCTTCTGGTAGTCCAAATAATTCGATTGCAACCATGCAAACAGTTTATATAAAGAATAAATAAAGAAGAAATTATTGCTGATGAATTTTTTTTAACCTAAGATATCAGGTTTGGAACAGCTTTCAGGTATACATAGTAGTTTTGTCTTGGATTAAACATGAGATTTGTGGACTTCAAATCTTCACACTTAACAATTAGATCACACCAGTCAAACTATTACCGATAACTTTTTATCATATAATTTATAAAAAAGATGTTTTCATATATATATTTATTCGTGTTTTGCTGCGCATAGTTAACAATATTGTCCGGTGCTCATTTTAGTCACAAATGCAACAATACTACGTTCATTTGGTTTTGCTTTGGAAACATTACTCTTCCTAAGGATCACATCTATAATTTTAACTATAGAACTTTCGATTGCGTTTGCTAGGGCAACCTTCCTCTTCCCGAGGATCGCAGAAACATTTATGCGGGCACATCAAATAACAATTTGCAGCAACATCAACTTAATTACGCAAATAACAATTTGCAGCCACAACAATATAATAAGTAAATAGAAAAGAGTTGTTTTTAGTGTGATTTTTTAGATTTTTCAGTGTGAGAATTTAGTGGAAAAAATTGAGGCCAAATCTTCATTTGTGTTATTAGTCCCTGGGAATAATAGCTATCAATGGATGGTTGACCAGCGATTAATTAGCTTTGACCAATTAAAATTTAGTACATGTTAGGTTTAAGCCAATGTTTGAAATAAAAAATTTTGGTCAATAGATTTTTATCCAAAGTTTGTAATTCGACCTCTTATTGCCGGCTGCACGGTATACTTCTTTGAAAACTTATCCTAAAGAATTTAGAGTCGCCTGTATACTTTTTTGAAAACTTAGAGTAAAGGGTTTCAACTCGCCTGCCACGTTTCTTTGTGCATGTCCTACACCCGTATCGTTTTATTCGGACATCAGCCCGCTGCATCTCATTAAATACGCCCCTTGCATTGTGATTGTGACTCCGGAGATTTTTAGGTTTTGTTTCCAATCTTTGAGCAGCACGGGTTAAACTGTATACAGTGGCCGCCTATTTATCCAGATCAGCTCCAGATCTTCAGGCAAACAAATATAAAGTATTGTAAGGGACTGAACCAAATGATTTCTGCGTGAAATTGTTGAACTCTACCATGTCCAATTTCCATTTATCATAGCTTTAAAGGAACTCTTCTCTCGTGCGGTTTCTGATGAAACTGACGAATTCCTATTCTTATTTGGGTTTCTTCTGAAAACGATGAATTATGTGTTATATATATGATGCTATTTGAGTTGGTAAAGTTAATTGCTGCTTTTTTCTTCTACAGACGTTCGGTAAAGAAACCGGGCTTTTGGTCAAAATGATAAATTCTGTGTTCTGTTTTTCTTTTAAATAGAATTCGAGTTGCTAATGTTATTTCTTTATGTTTTCTTATGCAGATTCCTGGAAAAACATTTTGTGCAGAAATTGAGCTTTGTTTATCGGCGGCTCGCTTCTTAATTATTGTTGTACCACGTATTTCGGGTGAAGTGCTACTATTGTCTCTTTTCTCTTGCTTTTAGTTCAAATTTCTGCGATTCCTTCTTTATTTTCATACAGCTTCTTTTTTTTATATTGGTGACTTATTAAGGTTCATTGAACATTTCTTCTCTATTTAGCTGCTTTCAGTCAGCTTCTTTGATATTGGTGACTTATTAAGGTTCATTGAACATTTCTTCTCTATTTAGCCATTTTCATATCACATATTTCTCTTTTCTGATATTCCTCTTTAGTTAAATAATTTTTTTCTTCCCTGTAACGCCTTTGTTTGATTGATCTGTGGGAAAAGTTTGCTGCATTAATGCCCTACAGATACCTAACACGGGGATATAGAGACTAGAACCTTGCAATTCCCCATGAAAGAACAATTACTTTACCAATTGGTAACATCTTAATTCCGGAAGTAAATTGCTGCTTTATTTTCACGTGTTTAGCGAATTTTTGCCCTTTCACTTCACTATCTAAAACATGAAAGAACAATTACTTTACCAATTGGTAACAACTTAACTCCGGAAGTAAATTGCTGCTTTATTTTCACGTGTTTGGCGAATTTTTGCCCTTTCACTTCACTATCTAAAAATAACTAAGTTTTAAATTATGATAAATGCAGAAGCAATGTGTTTTTCCTACTATTCTTGTGGTTACAATCGCTTCCTTCTCTCTTCTTTCTGTATGGACCACTATTTATTATTATTATTATTACTATTATAATCTATTAACTTAATTAATATTATTACTATTATAATCTATTCACTTAAACATTTGTTTCTATCCTGCGGCAAAACCCATGAGAGGTCAACCAGCTCGGTGAAAGCAGGGCGATGCTACAGCCCCCAATAGGGTTCGATTTCTCGAAAGTCACCAGTACACGAGAGACTTGAACCTTGAAATTCTCCCAGGAAAGAACAATTACTTTCCCAATTGGTAACAGCTTAATCCTCGAAGTAAACTGATGCTTTATTTTCACCTGTTGGGAATTTTTTTGCCTTTGACACTTTACTAACTAATAACTAAATTCAGCTTCAATATTAACACTCGGCAAATATTAACTTCATCAATAGGGTGAATACATTTACACAATATAGCCTCTCCGCCTCAAGTAGACCAGAGAAACACCATTAATTTTGCCAAAGCAAGACAGGAAGAATTATACATAATCACATGATGATGAAGAATCGGGAGTTTATTACGTTTGAAAATGTGATCGGCTCTGTAGAAATCGGAACTAAGGAATTCGCTTCAGCACGATAATCGTTTACATAAAACCAGAAGAGCCAAACCCCAAATATAACCATCCGAGGAATTTAAGAAAGAGTTTGCGAGAATCTCGCTGATATCCAAAATTCTATACATGGAAAAGCCTAAGAGTTTCACTGGTGTCCACAATTTCAGAAAGTGTTTTGTGATGTGAAACCTCACTTAATAAATAATACAAGCCTTGATGATGAACTTCAGTATGGGTGTCGATCCTAAAACAAGGATGTGATTTATCCAAAAAAAAATTGCTTTAATCATGAATCATAAAACTGCTTTAGTCATGAATGACAAAGCCTCAATTTTGAGAGAATATGAGCCCTAGTGACGATGCGATTTATCCAGAAAACAATTGCTTTAATCAAGAATCACAAACCCTCCATTCTGAGAGAATACGAGTCCTATTGTTCAGGAAGAGTTTTGCACAAATCTAAGCTAGTCGGCGATGGTGACTGCAGCTGCATGGTTGAGGTGTTCAAGGGCTGTCTCTGTGGAAGACTGAACATTGGTTCAGAAAATCTATAAAAGTGCCTCAGAGAGAAGAAGAAATTATCAGAATTAGGGGTGAAGAGGGGAATATCCTGGAAAATACTGGGAGATAAAAGGCACTGGGATGGGAATAGGAAACTGGGGGAGAAAGGAGAGTAGGGTGCGATTACAGTGGGGGCACTAGAATCTCCCAAGGAATTAGCTGTTACTGAAGGCCCAGGAGCCTTGTAATTCTAGATCTCCTCATTCCTATCATTTTTCAATGATGTGGTGTCGAAATCACAAGGTGTATCATCAGTACGAGGCGATCCCATATTCTGATCTGCAAATTCATCAGGTCCAGACGAGTTTGTAACGTCCGAGGCTTGGGGTATTATTGTGGAGTACTCATGATGAGCGGCTGTGAGATTTTCACTTTTCACAGCACAAGTGTCAGATGACGATGACCTCCCGGTGAGGCATTGCACTAGATTCATGAAATCCTGCACTTGTGCCTGAATAACCTTTGGAGAGCGCATGTAGATTATGACTCGCTGCACAAACTGCTTTCGCATGGAACTCGCGTCACACATCCCCCTCATGCGATGTCTCACTAGCATGAAGGCTACATGTTGCTTGCTGTTTGTTGTGGCAGACCCTGGCAGGGACTACCGCCATGGCAGTGGCTCCCTTGTTTAAACTGGTTATTGATTTATATATGGATTCAATACCTTGAAAAACTCTTAAGGTACTTGTATTGTACAAGGGTTATCCATCAAACTTATAATTTCAATAAATTTCTATCAGATTTTAAAGAAATTATATTCATTTCTTATTATTTAAGATAAAAAGTTTATAATTTAGATTTTTTCAAGATTTATGGAGACAAACAAATTCAGAAAATTAGAAATTGAGACCAATAAATATATTATTTTTATTGAAAATATGGACGGTTTACATTATTTTTTAAATTATATCTAAATACATGAAAGAGTGGGATGCTAGAAAATAATCTATAACCTATTGGTTTAAAGATAATAAAAATTATGTTATTTTCTCTCTAATTTTATTAGAAACTGTGCTTAACTTCAATAATAGTGTATCTAATATTAACAACATTAACATATATACGCCTCTTTCATGATGGGCTTTGGATGAGGTGGAGAAATATAAATATGGGGCATTCTCCGAATACATGCTAAATATTATCACAAATGTGTTAACTTTGTTAGGAACAAGAAGAAAAATGTGAAAGATTGTGACATCTAAAGATGCATAGAATTGGGAGAAGGAGATTGTGACATCTAAAGATGCATAGAATGGGGAGAAGGAGAATAGCCATTTTGGATAACAAAGGAGTAATAATTTAATGACACTAAATGAAATTTGAATTACAAATTTCATTATTGTAATTTTAATTTTAGGTTGTGTATGTTAATAAAATTAATTTATGTAAATTTATGTCAAACTTAATTATATCATTGAATGACATCATTGGAAACAAAGATGACTATCTATTATCTTTATGTTGATTTTGACTAAACATGTGAAGGATTAATTGTTAGATAAACTTGACCCTATGGTTGAGTTGAGGTTACGTCAACATTTATGATTAACAGTTGTGGTTTTGGGCACCTAGTGTTGGTGACTCATGGCATTGAGCTCATGGTATTACATGTAGTTGAAGCCCTTCAAAGGCTTGTGTATTTTCCATTGTAGGGAGCCATGGTTGAGCCGTGAAAGCTCACGTTGTTGGTCAGCTTGGTTGTGTTTTAGCCAAGGACAATAATAGATCTATTGTTGGTTGGTTTTTTCCCCAATTGAGGTTTTGTAGACAATCATGGTGTACATGGATTGAATGTGTGTTTCTTGATTGTTATATTTATTTCTCTTGAATCCTAACAAGTGGTATCAGAGCTCCAGTTGGCAAGGGCCCTGGCTAGTTGTTCGAAATGTTCCCATCAACGAAGTAGTGGTGAAGCAATACCTCGTTGCACAAACTAGCAGTGTCCATTGAGTGATGCTTTGATAAGGAGCAAGAAGAAAATGAAGTTTGAAGGCTTTGCCAAGGCCTAGTTCAATTAGGAACAATAAGAAAATGAAGTCTAAAGCCTTTGCCAGGTCCTGGGAATATTTTTTGGAAGTTTAAATTAAATTTTGAAAGTTTAAATTAGATTTTGAGGCCGTGGTGGAGACGCGCACACTAGACTAAAATGCCCTCCTAGAGATATCGATGAAAGACAAGGAAGCCCTCTGGTCTAGTGCTTAGAACCATAGTGCTTCCCCTATGTGTGAAGGGACCTGCGTGCTGGCGAGGGAAGCCCTCTGGCTCATTGTTTGTCGAGCAGAACTGCCTGCGTGTGAAGGGAACCACTGCCCAATCCAGCATGCTACGAATGAAGCGTGTTCTCTCCTATTTCCATCTGTTGAGCAAGCAGTCCTGCTCTGCCTATGCCTGGTGTGCTCTCTACATGTTAAACTACAGCTGCGTAGAGCCTGTATGCATATGCGTGACGCTAGAGGCCTATATTTTCTGCGTAGACTAGTGAGGATTTGTCGAGGAGGGGCATGGACATCGTGATCTGGTTTGCACCATTTTCGCTGGCAGTGCTGGACGAAATCATGTGGGAAATTTCCCTGTGGAAGAAGTACCCTTAGGTCCACGATGGCGAGGGGAGGAGCATGGACATGGCAATCTAGTTTGCACCATTTCTGCCCATTTATTTGATTAGGGTATAACTGATAGCCCGCCCGCGCTCTCCCTCTATTTGATTTCCTCATAACCGAAGGATGAGGAGGGGTTCATTAGAAGTGTGTCTTTGTCATTGTGGAGTTCTAAAAAATTTCATATTTTCTTTTAATAAAAATTTAGTTACAAGAGAAGGGTTAAATAGTGGGATAAGAGTCTTATAGGGTGAAATGGATGGTTAAGCTTGCAACAGTTCAAGTTGTGTGTGGGTCAAGATAGCAACAAAATAAAAATAAAATGAAAATTTTCATGTAAATGGGTATACAACTGTAAGACCTGGTAAGGCATGTGTATCCTAGTAAATCACTCGTAAAGTTTGAATGTCCACTTGGGTGATATGGGGATCCCTTCGGTGGTATGATGAAGTATGGTGAACTAGGACAACTTGTGAGATTATCAAATACCCTGACATTGACTGGGTAGGGCTTGGAGGTGAGTGGTGGCTGGCTCACTTGGTAGATTTGGCTAGATTTGGCCAAGGAAAACCCAAAGTCAAGTTTAAAGGGGGGATTGTTAGATAAAGTTGACCCTATGGTGGAGTTGAGGTTATGTCAACAGTTATAGTTAACAGTTGTGGTTTTGGGCACCTAGTATTGGTGACTCATAGTATTGAGCTCATGGTATTACATGTAGTTGAAGCCATTAAAAGGCTTGTGTATTCTCCATTGTAGGGAGCCATGGTTGAGAGGTGAAAGCTCAAGTTGTTGGTCAACTTGGCTGTGTTTTAGCCAAGGACAATAATAGATCTATTGTTGGTTGTTTTTTTCCCCAATTGGGGTTTTCTTGACAATCATAGTGTACATGGTTTGAATGTGTGTTTCTTGATTGTTATATTTATTTCTATTGAACCTAAACATTAATGAATTTTTGAGAGATTATTTAATTCTTAATTATGTGTTTTTCTTCCATTATTTATTATATTAGTGGGGATGCCATGAATGACATATTAGATGATTGAGACGTACCAATGAGCCGAAACAATAATTATATGAGATACGAAAACTATAATGATAAGAAAAATACAATGAGTTGTAAATGGAATAAAATGATTTTTAATCAACATGTTAGATATTATTATATTATTAAACCAATAGAATAAGTGAACTAGATAATTAAATATGGCATTATGTCCTTGTGTTTTCTCAATGTTTATTATTTTCTCTTCAAATTTGACACTAAAGAACTAATTTATAATTAATTTCACTAATAATCTCCAAGCTTCATTACAATTTACATTCATAGCTTGTGGCTAATTGCTTTTGTTTTTTACAAATGAAAGAGTGAAGGAAAGAATAAATAGGAAAAGGAATTTAGGCAAGTGCAAAACGAAAATAGAAGGAAACAAATGGAATTGTGGTTAATGTGGACTTCAAAAACATGAAATATGTAAACTATATGTGACTTTGATTCCCATACTGACATTAATGAACCATGGCCGTAACGTTAAATTCAAGTGGGATTTACCAACACAATATGTCTAAGATATTTTTTGAAGTTGTTGTTAAATGGCACCAAAAATTATGCATACTTCGATATGATGTAAATATGTTTATATAAATATGAGCTGTCTAATGGATTTAATGTTGTAGAAGGGATATCATTAAAGGGTATGTCTTATCAATAAATAGGTAAGAGTAAACTAAAATATAATTGATTTTAGGCACTAGATGCGAGAGTAAACTTTTTTTGTTATGAAGTAATAAACAACTCACTAACGAGGTGAGGTGTTAAAACTGAAGACATTGATAAGTTATTAAAAATATGTCCTTACTTTTGTCATTCTATGATTGTCTATCACAAATGACAAGTGATTTGAAAATTTCATATTTTTGAAAGTATTTTTTAATTCACCATTTCATGACTAGTATGAACTCCGCGAAAGTGATGGGAGGATTCAATTTTGACCCATGCTCGTCGCCCTCAAATAATAGTGCACTTCAACTATTAAATTGTTCTATTTTTTTTAGCATTTTTTCGAGTGAATTTTGAATGAAATTGGGAAAAAAAAATTTAGAATCGTAACTTTAAGTTTTGTAATCTATTGAATGTCAATGTTCAAGGGCTTCTTAGTATAATCAATATATTTATACATTTAAAAAGAATTCTAAACAAGAAGAAATCACAATCTCGCTCAAAATTATATTTTCAAATTTTGATGAAAAACGAAAAATATCTTATGGTTAGAGTGTGTTTTAAATAATTCTTTGTGGTTCAAAATACTAAGTGGTTGTCTAACTATTTTACATATCAAAGGTTTTTGGCATATTTGGAAGAACAATTGTTAGTGCCATTATGATTTAATATGTGTTTTTGAATCCTTAAATGGATTAAGTGCTTTGAAAAACTTACATATCACTTTGATTGTGCAAGTATTATAGCTCAAGCCTATGATTTAAATGAATTCAACAATCATAATTCAAGCCTATAATTTCAATAAATTCATGATAGGTTTCGATAAATTTAATTGCAAAATAGGCCCAAACATATTGCAAAAGATAGAATAGTTATACTACAAGTAAAACTAACACACAAAAATAAACTTGTATATATTTTCTTTAAGAACAAACATTTTATATATATTATTAGATACACATTAATATTATTCTCTACAAAATATTTGTATTTAATAACATATATAATGGCTTATGAGTATGAAATAAATATTTTTTTAAAGCATAGTGAACCAACCACCTAGTACATTTAAAAAAATTAAATCTTTAAACGAGTTATATTAATTTTAACAAATAAAAGAAATATACATATAACAATTATAATGTTAATTTATATTACACAATATATCATGACAATTTTTATTTGGTTAAGAGGTTATTTTTCTAGGATTTAAAGAAATAGGTTAACAACTGAAGACCCAAAGACATGTGGCCATAGTGAAATCCTTACCCCTTAAGGATTACTAGTGAATAATTCTAAATGGCATAGTTTTCCTTGAATAAAAGTGCTAAGTTAGCTTCCATTCACAAATAACATCACTAATGATTATCCCTAATTCTAATTTGACAATTCAATTATGGTACATTTTCCCACTCAACTAAATAAAACAAAACAAAATAAATAATAAATTATATAACTAGGCCTATAGACACCTCCTATTGAAATTAGGCACTTTAATCATTTTGCTAATTAATATTTTTTATAAGATGGTCTAAATTGAAAGATATTGATATATTCTAGTTGTAACTACTACATTAATGAATTAAATTCACAACAGAAATTTTCTTATATATCTAAATCATCTAATTAAAGCATGCTTAAGAAAAAAATTTACAAACCCTCAATAAAAATTTACAAAGCCATTTGTTAATTTCCACCCATTAAAATTATGAAGAAGAAGATAGAGAAAGATTAAAAAATATTGTCACACATATCATAGTGAATATCACCAACCCTTCCAATTTATCGTGGCAACAGTTTCAATTTCGCCTCACCATCACTTATCGTTTCTCGTTTCAATTGGACTCCTCCATGCACTTGAGACACATTAGACGAATCGTCGTCAATGTACGATAGTGTATGCCCATAAGGATGCCTCTAATGAAAATTTATAGAGTTGCAGGGATGTGGGATGAATGCGTGATCAGGTCATATACAACTTAACCAAAGTTCAAGGAATTAGGACACTAAGAATCCTTGGATGACGAATATGCATCATTTTCTTGCTGCAAAATCGCCGTTGCAACCTTTTGAAGGTGATCTCTGATGCACTCACCAAATCCCATATGCCTTAAGTCGGTGACATTTCCATGGTCCTCCCTATCGTCAACGATTCCCATGAAAAATTGAAGGGTTTTAGAGATGGCCAAATCTCATATGGCTTAAGAGGGTGACATTTCCATGGTCCTCACTATCGTCAAGGATTCCCATGAAAAATTGAAGGGTTTTAGAGATGCCAAATCTCATATGGCTTAAGTGGGTGACATTTCCATGGTCCTCACTATCGTCAAGGATTCCCATGAAAAATTGAAGGGTTTTATAGATGGCTGAGCAAACTCAGAAACATGGCTGAGTAAATTTGGGAAATTATAAAATGTAATAATATAGATAATCAAAATACCAAAACACACAATATCTATTCGATTTATGAATTTTCATTCAATTTAATCTTCAAAGTAATCTCTGATGCTGCTTTTTTTTTTAATGCGGGAATTTTCTTTCTTTAGATATCTTTTACTTTTCCATATATTTAGGTCGATAACATTAGTAGTAGGGTTCAAGAAAATTCAGGTTCTTACGTTTTGAAAACTATAATGACTTCAATACATTTGTAGTGAATTTGACAAATGGAAATGAACTCTCCTCCGAGCCTGATGTCTTTCTCATGGCTGCTCGACAACTCTTGTCAAATTTCTCATTTGATGTTCTATTTGGATCCGTAGCGAATCAATTTGCTTCATGTTCAATTGTTGATTCATTGGGTCATCCCATTTCGGCTGTGGCTTAGTGTTGGGGAGATATAATCCTTGATAACTGCCATCAATGCCGCTCAATAGCAACCGATTCTTTGTTCACGGACAATTGTGGAAGCTTTAGAGCTCGGGCCTTCGCCGGAAGCTACTTTGTTCAATATGAATCAAATGTTTTCTCTAGTACTCCAATGTGTTTCATTATTCTATGATTATAGTTATCTATATGTAGTTATTTCATTTTGGTGGTAATTAATCACCACAAATTTAATGCTCATTCAATCCACTAGCAATGCTATTACTAAGTTGCTATAATCATTACCTTAGTATTTTTAAACTCCCTTTGTTTAAGCCTTAGATTAACGTTTATAAGACTTTATAAAACCCAACTTATGATTAAATTATTTATTTTTTTCAACCTCATTGATAGAATATATATTAATATACCATGATCTTTCACTACTTCATTGGTTTCTTTCGTAGTTTTCCTTTATTCTCTTTAATTCGTTGGTATATTTTGCTAACGACCTTTAAGATATCTCGCCTCCTGCTCATAATGATGGGAGCCATGTAACAATGCGTTTTCCATTTAGAATCATCGTTGTTGGGTTTCCCTTTGCAATTATAAGCCCTAATTAATTAAAGCATGCAAAACTATATCATATAGAAGATATTTCATGTCATATTCAACATATCATTGCGATTTTTATATTCCAAATTCAAGGGGAATCATTTATAATGATACGAAAAACTTCAAAAGTTTTGAATTGAAAAAGTACAACGATTTGTTTACCATTAATAAATGGAAATGACATTTTTTTGGGGGTTATTTATAATTTGGGTTTTTTTTCTGTTTGGAATAAGGAAATGATGATGTATAACGTTAATAATTTTTATGGAAATGGAGATGTTTACTATTAATAATTATTTTTTGATATTTTATTGAAAATTTATTAGAAGTTCAATGGACTATTTCGTAATAAAATTTCTCTCATTTTTGATTTTGAATATGAAATTATGTTCATTGTACTATGTAGTAGTCATACGATACCTCTACAAAAAAATGAATTGAAAATACAAATCCACAATATCGCTTCTGAAATGGTTGAAGTTATATAAACAACAAAGATTCAAACACACAACCAACTATACCATTTAGATCAAACATAAAAGAGAGTAATTTTTGTTTTATAGAATAAGTAGTGGCTTTGAGGTTTATAATTTGGAAGGGGATATTTTGTTCCCACACTAGGAAATCTAGTGCAATGTAAACATTGATGTTAAGTTTGAGATCTAAATTTTATAGTTTTTGTTTATGCTTCATGTTTTATGTATGGTGTTTATAGATTAATCATCTTATCGGAGTCATAAGGAATGCTCTATGAAGGTATGTAATAGCCCCCTATGTTCCAGTCAATAATTTGTTTTAGTAGTTGAACTGTTGTTAATAATGGAAAGGAAGCCATAATTGATCTTTTTGGAATAAATATGATGATGTAATTAATTGATTTCAATAAGATTAAAAATATAACTTTGGAGAACTAACTTGGAAACGAAAATGTGAATAAATGAGATCATTGCTCCAATCCGTAACCCAATGTCAATGGATATGATGGAAATAAAACTTTCCCAAATAACTCCTAAAAAGCCATAGGAGTGAATTTATGTGATTGACTAGATGGGGAGAAAAAAATCTAAGAAGGTCACCTAGTGTGGGGGGAAACAATGGAATGGATGAATAAATCATTGTAGTGGAAAACATGGGTTTTAAAGGAAAAAAAAAAGAATCCTTTAAAAAAAATACGAGAAACCTAGGTTATGGGGATTGGAAGAGCCTAGCGCTGTTATGGAAAGTCTTCTAGAAAAAGTAAGGCATAAGAATGTCTTTACTGGAATAGTAGAGGGTGGTTGATTCGAGGGGAAAGAGGAGCTCATCACGGGGGATCGAAAAGAGGAGGTTCCTGGTTGGGAGGTCAATCGTTCTTTTCAAGTTACTTCTGCTATTACTGTAAGGAGTTGTTTAGATAGGAAAACTTTTCTAAAATTTTTGCAATGATGAACATTGTGTGGGTAATTGAATGAAATTAATGATATTCTTTGAATGAAAATGACTACCTAGTGAACCTGTAAGCTTTTGTCTAATTATAGTACCAATTGTGTTGTTTTTTAATAAGCTGGTCTCTTTTTCTGATTTTATTTATTTATTTTAGAGTACATAAATGCTGTCAAATTAGAGTATTTTGTTATGATTTATTTGCTCTAGATACAAAATTGCAAAAAAAATTAGAGCAATTTAATAGGTGATTTATTTACTTTAGAATACAACTATTTAGACAAACAAGAGTATTTTCATCTGTCATTTATTTACTTTAGATGCAGATATGAAAAAAATAAAGTAATTTGATCTACAACTCGGAATGTGAGAATGATTAAAATTACAATATTGTGATATAATAAATTATTTAATTGTGCTATGATGGGAAATGGAAATGTAAATACCTACACGTATTAGTAGCATCTCGACTTGTGTAAGTCCAGATCTGATTTCAAGAAAAATAAAACCCCAGATTACCACTTGTCTTTTGGCATGCAACCATAAGAAATCCAATTAACGGATAAGCTTATCGTATTATTATTGGTAGTCAAGACATACAAGTGCTTCGGGAAAACTAAAAGAGGTTGTGGGCCTATATAAAGATAGAATGAATTGAATTAAAGGCATAAAGAAATCATCCTAGGTGTGGGCCGAAAGCCTTTGAGGTCATTGAAAACATAACGTAATTACAATTTCAACTTGAAGTGTTAACTGGGATAAGAAAACCCAACAACAAGATTATATTGAAAGAGACCCTAGTTATAATTAAGAACAACAAGAACAATTCAAAACTATTTGAGAATTTAAAGAAGAAAATTTACTCTTGACAACAGAACCTTAATTACAAACAAACAAATTATAATTTGAAGCATACTCTTAACTCGACAACTTCATACATCTACAAATAGGGATTGTGGATACGCTAGCATAAAGAAGAAAAATAAAAACATAAAGATAATATAACATTTCTGTAAAATAACCACCATAGACAAACTCAAGGAGGATTGTTTAAATAGATATTTGTATATAAAGATACACGAAATTGTTTTCTGCAATTTCCCAATTGAACTATATGAGTGGTTAGCTAAATTGACAACAATGAGGGAATGTGGAAGCTCGATAGTCCTATAGTGTGGACTCCAGAATTAGTCCGATAACTAGAGGCCTCTAAAAATAAGATTGTGCAGGCTAACAATCATTGGCTTGATTGAATTCTAGGAGTATTTGTTAAAAAATTTGCAGTTGACACCTTAGTTAGTTATAGAGAATCCAAGCAAATATTCTTCAAGGGACCGCGAGGTAAGTATTTAAGGTCATTGAATACTTGGATTAAAATTATATCATGCGAAAAGTGCATAATTCAATTATCTTGATTTTTGGAGGTACTCAAAGTGGAAGATTATTTACAAATCATGTAGAATTAGGACCATAGTATAGCCCATTGATTAGGCCTCCTTCAAGTGATGACGAAGGGGTGGTGCAGACTACGCCGAGAGGTGTTGTTCCACTCATAACTCAGGGTATTCCTAGAACACATCATCCATCCACTCCAACCTTGCTTTAACCTCCACCACATAAACTTTGCCAACACCTCCACCCCCACCACGACCATTCGACATGGTGAATGCAATGAAGATGTTGATCTTCAAGGAAATAGGAAGTGAAGATCTAGAGAAATTCTGATTTGTTGCCAATGATATATGGAAAATGCAACCAATCACTGATGATAATATAAAGAAGGCACAGTTGGTTACCACTTTGCAAGATCGTGCCCTGACCTGATACATTAATTATTGCGCTGATAACACTCAAGCATTGTTGGCAAAGACTGGAAAAAATTTAAATAAGGAATTTAGTAAGCCTAAATCTATGGTGCAGTTGGTAATTAAATTTAAGGAGATGATGATGAAGTTTTAGGAAAAACCTTGGGACTTTGATCAAAGGTTGAAATTCTAGATCAGACACGCTAACATCCAAATCTTTGATAGCGAGCATCGCGACTAGTTTATTGCCTTTCTTTCGCCACATTCAAGAATTGCTTTGTCACAGCAGAAGATAGCAACACAGGTAGAAGCCTTGGAGATCACGATGAGGTTGCACACATATCATATACAGTATAAAATCCTAGGGGTACAACAAATTCACTCGTAGTTAGCAAGCTTGCACCTAGAATTGCAGAGTGTAAAGAAGGAAAGAGAGGCTGAGTCAGAAGTATGTGTAGAGGTTTGGTTCTTGAATTACAACGGGCATGGGTAGGATAAATACTATTTTCCCATGTACATGAATTATATTACAGGGGGGCATTCCCTTAAAGCTAGGAGCCTCAACAAAGCCGATCATGGGGGCTACACTATGGTGTTCAATTTGTCAAGTTACTAGACAACATGCGTTGGATAACTGGCACTTGCTTCAGAAGTTCGTTCAGACACATTAGCAGTTTTTTTGTAGTTTTTGTAAGTTTGTGGGCCACGATGAGTGCCATTGTCGAAGCTATGAGTTGGTTATGGAAAGAACCCCTACTTACCGTGTGCAAGTAGAAACTTGGCCTACAGATCAAGGCACTCGAGGAGTGCTCAGCAGTCTTCAAGGCTGGGGATGAGGGCGAGGAGGAGAACCTGGTAGAGGTCATGGTCAAATTATTTTCTATAACTATGGACGGTCAGGGCACTCCACATGACATTGCCCTAATCCTACACACTCTTTGTGTCAATACTACAAACAATTCAATGATGCCATAGAAGAATGTCCATTGTTAATAGCTAATATGCAAGAGAAGAAAACACAACCTCAACAAGGTTGTTGAGGTTTCATTTTCTTCTCTGGTCCTCCTTGCAGGCGAAATGATGAGGGTTAAGCCCTACGAGGGGGAATAGAGAATTAATATTGTACTATGAAGCAGTGTGGTGATTGGCACAAATACGTGAAACTAGCCTGAAGACAATGGATGGCTTTGTAAAGCTCCTGAGAAAGAAGCCACCTTTGACCTTAATCACGAAAAGGAAACATGCATGGAATCCAAGAAAAGCTTCGCAGAGGCCTCCACCTTAGGAAGCTAGGACAAGACACAAGAAGTCAATCCTTCCACACTTACTACATTTTTGGAGGCCTGAATGAAGCTACTCTGTGACAGGAAGGCTATGGAAGGATTGAAGGATCTAATAGACAAGTGCACCAATGATGAAAAGATTCCTGTGGAGTAGTTCACAGTTAGAAAAATCAGTAAGCATAAGGTGCGGATGGGGTGAGAGATATGGGTAACAACACACATCGGTGATTACGAAATAGACCAGGTCATTTCGGATATGGGGTCCAATGCGAATGTTCTACCAAAGAAAACATTGGAAAGGATGGGGAGACCTCTGCTGCATGGTCTCCTATTCAGATCATGATGACGAACCAATAAAAAATCATCCCCATGGGATGATTATATGGAGTAATGTCGATATTGAAGGTGCGAGTGTAGTAGTGAACTTTTAATTTATATGAATTGTCGATGATAGTAATGCCTACCCCGTGCTCCTAGGAATTGACTGGACTAAGGATATGAATGGGGTCATTAATTTGAAAAAGAGGACAATTTCATTTGAAAGAATGTCGCTTTAGGTTAAAGTGCCACTGGATCGTGTAGAATGGGCACACTATATTGAACAAGTTTGCAATTATTTGGAAAGTGACGATGAGCTGGACCAAATCTACAAGATAATAGAGTGAGATTAGGATTGGATCAATCGAAGGAAAGATGGATGGATTTCATGGGATCGAGGGAGACCTTGTACTTATGATTAAGATGAGGAATTAGAACATTGGCAGAATCACTTACATGAAGTTTCTACATTGCAATGAAATATGATGACGAAGTTTTTGCGCTGTGTTTTGTCATAGGTAAGAAAATTACCTTATTATGATGGTTTGACTAATGTATTTGAGATTATTTTGAGCATGAAATCCCTGAGGACCACTAATTTCAATCATTAGAGTTAGCGTTTCTCGCTACGCTCAGACGATGGTGGGGTACGCATAAGGATAGTTTTACTGGATGGAGAGATTACAGGAGAATGATGAAGCTATGGTTTGGGCAAGCTAATACTAGAATGAATACGAAGTATAATGGGAAGGATGATCCACGCGATCACCGGGAAGAATGGACTAAGGCATGGAGAACACAACCATAGCCAGAATGAGTACACATGTTTTGTCATACATTGGATACAATCCCCATGAATTGGTACCTCAAAACATAGCTCCACTATGGCACTACGGAAAGGGATGTATTGAAGGAAGGATTCTTATTAAATTTCATCTTCGAGGATGGATTCACAACCATTGATGAAGCGATGCAAGAAAATAAATTAGTTATCTTCAGAACACCGAAGGAACCTATGGAATGGACCCAACCCGATTGGAGAACCCACGTGTGCCACACTTTGGAATGCTATAATGTGACCGTTGAAGAGGAAGAAGAAGACTCGAGGAATATCAATATTCTGGAGACAGAAGGGCATCACAAAGTTGAAGGGCCCCACGTAGAGAACCCAGACATCTTTGCACCTTTGAGAATGGAGTAGCTAAACATTGGCACTAAAGAAGAACCGATGTTTGCAAATATTGGAGACTATTGGGATGACACTGTAGTAGACAAAGTTGTTGAATTACTTTGTGAATACCAAGATCTCTTTCCCACTAAGTTTTCAGATTTAAAGGGCATTCTTAGAAATTTGGGAGTTATGAAAATCACATTGAAGTCGAATGCAAATCCTATTCAGTAGAGGCCTGATCACCATAATCCTAAGTATAAGGAAAATGTTCACGAAGAGCTATATACAATGCTGCAGGAGGGCATTATAGAACCCATCGAAGAGCTTGGTTGTGCGAGATTGATGGTGGTCCAATAGAAGAAATAAAAGGGAGAAATAAGGACTTGCGTAGATCTGTGGAAGGTTAATAATTCATGTGTTCACAATCCACTTTCAACGCCTTTTACAAATGAAGTGTTATACAATGCTGGAGGGCAAGAGGCCTATTCCTTCACTAACGAATTTTCCAGGTATGATTAAATTAAGATTTCCCCAGAGGATAGAAGAAAAACCACCTTCGCGATAGAATGGGGCTTCTTTTGGTACAGTGTTATCCATTTGGATTAAATAACGTGCCTGCAATATTTTCCTGCATAGTGATAACAACATTAAAAGAATTCATTCGTAAGTTCTTGAAAGTGTACTTTGATGACTAGATGATGTTCGGATTTGTGAAGTACCATGTAGCAAGTTTGTGCCTTATGTTGGATACATGTTGAAGATATCAGATACCGCTGAGTTAAAAAAATGTATATTTTTCATTCCTTTTGGAATCTTGCTCGGTCATGTTGTGTGCAAACAAGGATTGATGGTTGACCCTACAAAAATTACAGTGATTGTGAACCTGGAGGCCCCTAGGAATATCAAGTAGTTGTGCATGACACTAGGTCACATGGGATACTCTGGAAAATTCATCAAATCTTATGTTTAAATTACAGTGCCCATGGAAAAACTGATAAAGAACGATGTGGTATTATGTTGGGATGAAGAATGTTAGTGCAATTTAGATGTGTTAAAGGAAAATATGGTAAATGCACCAATATTGGTATTTCCCAATTGGAAAAAGGAGTTTCATGTACATGTGGATGCTTCTTGCATTGCTCTAGGTGTTGTGATAACGCAGGTAGGCGAAGGAGAAATGGACCACCCTATAGCCTTTGCAAAAAGGAAGTATCCAAGGTTGAGAAAAATTATTTGACAATAGAGTGCAAAGGGTTGGCCATGGTCTATGCGTTGCAAAAATTCAGACATTACCTATTGGGGGGAAATTTCAAGATGTATATAGATCATTCTGCTTTAAAATACCTGGTCAACAAGTCTGTGTTCGGGTGGAAGATTTGTAGATGGTTGTTATTATTTTAGGAGTATTAATTTGAAATCATTGGGAAGCTCGGGAGGTTGAATTTTGGCCATGAACATCTGTCATGAATTGAAATAGGTGAAGAACCCAATAATTTAGAGGAAGGGTTGCCTGATGCCCAACTCCTTATAGTACGTGTATATGATAAACACTTTGCTAATATTATTCACCTCTTAACTATAGGGTTGGCACCTGAAGGATATACAAGTCAGCATATGAAATAATTAGTAGTGCGCATAGCCGGTTTTTTGGTCATTGCGGGACATCTATACAAAATGGGTGCCGATGAAATATTGCGGAGATATGTGTTGCACTTTGAGCGTGATAGTATTCTTGCCAAAGCTCATGGGGGAGCTGCGGGAGGCCCATATGTTGGAAAAGTTACCACACAGAAGATTTTGTGCGCAAGTTTATGGTGGCGAACATTGCACAAGTATTCCAAAGCACACTGTAAGGCGTGTGATGCATGTTAAAGGAATGGAAGACTGTCGTGAAGAGATGAGCTACCACTACATCCTCAGGTATGTTTGCAGGCATTTGAGAAATAGGCGATTGATTTTATTGGGCCAATTCAACCCCTTGGAAAGAAAATGAGAGCATGCTACATTATTATTGCAACGGAATATTTAACCAAATGGGTGGAAGCACATCCATTCAAGGACTGTACAGGGGCTAGGACTGCCAAGTTCTTGTTTTAACATGTCTTAATGAGGTTTGGATGCCCGAAGGTTTTGATGAGTGACAGGGGTATGCAATTTTTGAATGAAAACATTAGCACGTTAACAGAGGAATTCCAGGTCTACCATCAAAAGAGTACACGGTATTAGCCACAAGAAAATGGGATAGTCGAAGCTTTTAAAAAATTTTTGGAGAATGCACTAACAAATATCTGTAATGCGTAGCGGAATGATTAGGAATTGTGTGTACCAGTGGTGTTATGGGCCTATAAGACAACCTGTAAAAAACTGACAGGGAAAATGTGGTTCATATTAGTCAATGTGGTCGAAGTGGTAAAGCCCATGGAATACATTGTGCCTAGTCTACGCATAGCCGTTTTGATGGAAATGGCGGATTGTAAGGCCTTGGAAGAATGGCTCAAGTAGCTCATGGAGCTAGAGGAGGATTGATTTTTTGTAGGATTCCATCAACAAGTCCAGAAGGAATGTAGAAAATCATGGCATGATCGCCATATCAAGCTTCACACCTTTAAGGTAAATGATATTGTTTTGTTATATGATAGTAAGTTCACTAAATTTATGGGTAAATTTCATATGTATTGGTGAGGACCATATATTGTCAAGGAAATTATGGATGGTGGTGCAGTTCATCTCACAAAGCTGAATGGGGAGCCATTCCCTGGAAAAGAGAATGAGAGAAGGTTAATGTTATATATGGGGGATCCTGCGCAATGACTATATGACAGCAGGACAGTCTTAGAGTTCCAGGCAGCTACAAGGAAGTGTGGTACTATAAACTACACTGCCCAGTTTGGAGAACAAGGCAGTGACTTGGCTACACAAAGATTGGTGACGGTGAACCAGATGAAGCTGCAATCCAGATGTTGCACGAGACGGAAAGGTACCATGCAACCCAATAACAAAATGACCATTGGAGTTGCTATTCATGATTTGACGGCCATAAAGCCATTAACAGGAGCATGCAAGTGGAAATTAAGGAAAAAATCTTTGAAGATCTGCTGCCAAAATAACATTTATTATCAGAATTTAGGGCGAATGGTCGTATTTGAATTAAAATCCCCCCATAAATTGAGCATGCTTGTCATCCAAAGAACACTTTGCATTCTAAGAATTGTTGGAACCTTTTGTTGTCTGACACATATGAGCCAAGCATTCTGGGAAGAATTTATGTTGCTCGCAAACTATTCTCCAGCAACCCAGGAGATATTTATGGAAAGAATGATTGCCACTAACCCCGTCGAAATCCTATGTTTAGGTGCTACTGTTTCAGAAATGCCAGGACAAGAAGTACAAGTATGGAAGCTTTGGATTCTCTGCCTACCACGCCAAGGTCACCTTGGTTGAAGCCCAGCACTGGAAAAGAAGAAAACCACATTGCAAAGGTGAAGCACTCCATAACGAAAAAGCAGAAGAATCTAGCTCTGGTGTGAATGTCACAAAGAAATAATCTAGAGGTGTAGTAGAAGGGGCAAAACGGTAAACAGTTGGTGCAAGTGTTGGACTGAGAGGAGGAAGAATTCTAGGGTATAAGGGATGTCAACACCGAGGGGTGGTGCCTATTACGAGGTTTCATGAGTATATCCCTCCTGGAAGGCAAAAACTAAAGTAACAAAGGATATTGATTCAGAGAAATTTGAAATTTCGACTACTTAGCTACCTGACTAGGTCATGTTTGTAGGTCCTCAGCTAGTACACATTTCATTGCTTGAGATGGAGGATTGGGACCTCACAGACCATACAAAGTTTCCACACTTAGCGAATCACAATTATATGTAGAAGATTTACTATGATGACATAGGGGTTACAATGTGGGAATTCATGAAGTGGGTCAACAGTGTTGAGCAATCAGGGTTGCTCAATTTGCTGTTAGTGTCACATTATCACCACTCTAGCATTAACACGATATGTGTGTGCTAGCTACTCATGTTGGTGCATGATCGGTGCCTATGGCTAGGTGAGCCTATCCCCATCATAGACATGTTGATCCACAGGATAACACGGTTTCCTTACAAAAGGACGAATCTTGCCAAAGAATTTGGAGTAAAAGCTAGAGAATATGAGTTGGTAGATAGGATTAAGAAGGAATTTGGCTTGATCAAAAAGTCATGAGGATACTCTATCATGTCTATCTTAGACCCGTAGTACAGTTGGTTGCTCAGATTCTAGCTGGTAAGTTAATGAGTTCCTCATGAAATGAGCCAAGTATCTCTCTTAGGAGTTCCTCTGGAACTATCAAGAGGCTAAGTAGGAGAAAAGACCATTTCATTATTCCTGGCTATTGCTGTTGATCATTTTTGTTACTTGGAAATTACCAGAGGATAGCCAGTTTCCTCCTCCCAAGGAAGAATTGCCCGAGGCAGTGCGGTTTGCCTCGTTGTGGGCCACAAATGATCTCGATCGTGTTAAGGAAATAAATATCTCTTTGGTTTTGATGGATATGGACCTTCACATGGTGGTTAACTAGTAGCCACGGTTGTATTCCACTTTACTCATGCAACTATCGGCATATCCAAATTCAAAGTTTATTTCCATCGGGTCTTGATCAAAGTGCGCAAAGACCTTGTGCAGAAATGTCAACCAGTTTCATTATATTGTGACAGACACAAATATACATGAAGTTGATGGGATTTGGCCTCAGGAATGGTGTGCACCTACGAAATTAAATGTAGGAATGAGAAAATGCACAGAGCACTCTCTTATGCAGAAGTGGAAGAAAGCCGATAAGCAAGTTGCACGCACATTGGCTGAGAAAAGAAAAAGAAGGATACTGCTAAGGCAATGACAGAAAAGGCATGGATAGAGGAAGAGTGTACTAGTAAGGAGCAAGTAGACAAGGAATGAAAGTGAGAAGTCTGATATGAATTGCACTGACGAGTAGAAACTTCCAAAGCAGGAAAGAGGAGGTAGTGAAGAGGATAGCACGTCGTTCATTCTAACGAAGCATGGGCATGAACAAACTGGAGGATCACAAAAGAAACAAAAGTATGATAAATAGACACATCTAGACCGAATGATATTGACAAAATGCAGTCTCAATGAGATTGGTAACAAGATGTGAGACACCACAATAGAGGTGTTGTAGCAATTTGAGCAGCAATACATGCAAACGCTAGAAGGATTCCAAAAGGATCTACGCAAGCTGTAGATCTAGGCAAATAAGCTTCAAGTGGATGTGGGGAAGGCAAGTAGCAGTCACAAAGATTGAATGGCCTCTAGATCTCAGAGTCTTTTCCTTACCAGAGGATTCAATCCACGTAAAATCGGATGAGGATCACGTGTTGCTCCAAACCATGAAGGATATGGGACTAAACCTTGCCATGTTTTCGCTCCACTAAACTCATGTGCTACTATGGGGTTTTAGATGAGCTGAAGATTAGAGAGAAATGCACACTCATTGTGGTTAGTGAGTTTAAAGTCAACAACCAACAACTTTTCGCATAAAAGACTTAGGCATTAAAGGAATAGGAGGAGTTGAGGACACAACATCCAAACATGGTCACATCTATTGAGGAGGGCTACAAGTCCATGCCTGATTTCAATATACCTGAAGATGTAGAGGCCTACGCTAAAGTGATGAAATTGGCTACTGGAGTCTGTGCCTCAAAATAAAAATTATGTAAGGTGACCTTCGATCTTTGGATTAAAATATCTGAGCTGCAGTTAATGTTGCAACCAACCACGCCGCTGGATGTTCAGGAACAAAGAGGTGCGGCGATAAAAGAATCCATGGCTCAGTTATATGTCATAGTTCAAGATTACGACCAACTCTTCATTCACGCGATGGGGCTTTGGGACACACTACAGGAGGATCCTACACTAGAGTACTTGTACGTAGAAATCAGGGAAGTGCAGTAGTAGTATGATGGGATTAGCATGATGGCAACGTCATTGCAACCTATCCACTACTTTTCCCACTTTCACGAGGGAAAGGGAAAATTGATGCAGATCTAGGAGTTGTAGATAAATTAGTCCTTGCTCAGATCCTTGCTTGAGCCTTGGAGAGAGGAAGCTTGCCAGTTTTCACAAAACCTCCATGAGAAGCTAAAGGTAATGCAACAGACACAGAGGACTATGCAATTAGTAATAGAGGGGCCAACCATAGAGAAATTGGTCTAGGAGGTATAGTAAGCAATAGAACATAGTATTGTGAATTTTAGGTGTTGACCAAGGTATTCAATGAACTGTACAAGAAAGTGGAAAAACCAGTTGAGTGACTCGAGGGCAAGTCACGATCTTTGTTTTGGAGGCCTATTGGGATGAGGTCCCTTCGGTAAGATTTGGGTTAGTTAACACAAATTTTGTATACATTTTTGTAAAAGATGTAAAGTCTCTGCGATATGTGGATGCAGAGTGTGTAGATGAATAAGAGTTAAAGGGGCTTTTCCCCCTGGTTTGGGTAATTTTTTAAGTTGGTTTTGAGAGTCACCCATGGTTCGTGGACCATGCAATTGTACTGAAAAGTCTATAAATAATTGAGTCTTAGCGAGTCTTAGAGGTAAGTGGGATGGAGAATTAGGCACATTGAAGAGATTTTTGTCTTGGGCAGGAGCTAAGGCAAGAAGGTGTTGGGAAAAATACTCATAGGGGGGATGAATCAATATTTTAAATTTCATAACAATGATTTTCTTTTTTTTCAAACTGTATACGCTATTTTACTGAAACCGACTAGCATATGTCTGTGCCTATAAAGGATGAAACCAACATGTATGTAATAAACTTGATAAATATATAATCATTGTCTTAAACCAGAGTGTGATGCATTAAGTAGTAAACATATGCAGTACGAACATAATAAATCAACACACGTAAGAAGCACACATGAAAACCGATATTTTTCAGGTGGAGACCCAATGTGTGAAAAAACAACCCCTATTTTTGTCTTTTTCTTCAATCTTCTTATGATAAAAATTGTTTGCAATTTTTGTAATCGTGTAGAATTTTCTATTATGTAGGCATCTACCTGTTGAAGGCTACAACCTTCACTCATTTTCAAGCTTCTACTGGAAGGGAGCTCCAACCCCCTTGTTACACTAAAATTTGTCACCATGACTATCTGCAGTTAGTATGGCTCCATCAACAGTCATACTATCATCCTTGTCAAGTCTTATACCTCTAATCTCCATGTCAAACTTCAAGAAAGAGACAAAGTCATTTAAAATCATGTTTATCTCTGGGTACGTAGGTTCTCTCTACCTTGCCTACGTGTACGCATCCCAAGCTCATTGTACCTGCGTACTTGTACGCTCTGTAAGTCAAGGGATGGGTGTGTACTCCTGTAAAGGTCAAAAGGCGCGAATTTCATCTTAAAAAAGTTACTTTTGGTCACTTCTAGAGCATTCTAGAAGATTGTTTGACATGTATTAAGCGCCTCCAGATGGTTCATGCATCCCTATGATAGAGGAACTTATCCCATCAAGAGAGGAGCTACCCCATCAAAAAGAGGGAGTATCCCATTGATGTTGGAATTGAATAACTTCCTCTAGAACACTATAAATACAGGCATTGGGGCAAGGGAGGGGAAGTTGAAAGCTGAACATTCCAAAGGGTAGATGCTGCTGGAATTAGGACTTCCATTGTAAGCTTGTGAGGAGAGATTACCATCCTTTCTTGTTTCATTTGGAAGTGGGTGAGCTTATCAAGGTAAAGGAAAACTCTTGCTGGACCCTGGGAGGAACTTGCACAACACCAAGGCTCAGGTTGTAATGGTTTCTTTTGTTTCCTATTAATACAAAATAAGTCCATTCTTCTCAACAATTTGTTATTAATGAGTTGTTTCATATACTCCTTGGTCTATATGTTGAATATGTTTTATTTTATGGGATATTCAGGTGCTATGTAATCGTTTGATTGTTAGTGAATGCAGGTTTCGAATTGAAGTAGGGGCTCATCTGGATCGACGAGGCTAGACAGCGTTGGACTACAGGTAGGATCTAAAACACTTGATTTCTCGTGTGATAAATGCATGTTTAGAGAAGGATTGCTCTTAATTGTCTTGTTTGTCACTAGAAAGTCTTAGGCTTCTAGGGAGGTTGGTTTTGTCCGCAAGATTAACTCTTTCCACATGACAAATAGGCGACTCCACTGGGGAATCCATTGATGTGATTGATTTTTCCTTTGAGTGACACTTTTATCTGAAAAAAGTCATTTCTTTTTTGGTTTTTGATTGTTTGACTGTGTATTTGGGTGGGCTAGCTTAGAGTTAAGTTAGAATTTAGTTTTTCTTAATTTTCTAGCAGTACGCACCCTTTGAGTTAGGCACAGTGCGTACCTGTACACACTATACCTTTGTACATAGAGCGTGCACGCACCTGTGCAAACAAGCTGCCTGCGTACCCTGTCAAAATTGAGAAAATTTCCATTTTATCCATTTTTTCCTTTAGATTTTGTCTTTCATTAGTCTTTACTGCCTAGATCCACTCGTTATCTATCAGAGATCTTCACCTGAACTTGTTTCGTTAGCGTCAAGAGTTTTAGTGAAATTCATTGAAGTTTTAGCCTTAGGGTTTGATTTTTGCATTGGTCCTGTAGTGACTTTGACTTTAGAAGTTGTG
>APFE030779441.1:112825-128989 GCA_000404065.3 Pinus taeda | reverse complement strand
TGATAATGCATGTTTAGAGAAGGATTGCTCTTAATTGTCTTGTTTGTCACTAGAGAGTCTTAGACTCCTAGGGAGGTTAGTTTTGTCAGCAAAAATAACTCTTTCTGCATGACACATGCCATACCCATATAACTGCTCTCTAGAAACGAAAAAATGTAATTTTCAAAAGGAAGCCAAACTATTCTTGATCTCCTTGAAGACATCCTTAAATGACAAATGGAGGGGAAGGCCTAGGAGTTAGACCCCTGTGGGAACCACTTGCAATTTTTTCGAATATGTGTCTAAATTGACTTTCAGTTGTTTGATGAACAATATTTGGGGTCCCCAAAACCATTGTAATGTTGCACATGGTGTTTCCTTTAATTTCAAAGCAAAGGGGAATCCCCTTTGGTGTGATATAAGGCAGGAACACAACTAAAGGTGAGAGCATGACCCTAGGGAAGAATTAAGGGCAAACTTTAAATTTGAGCCAAGGCTCATTCTTAGAAGAAAAATGGACATGAAACCTTAAAGTTTGTTAAAATAAGGCACAATATACAACCAGATCTATAACCAATATGGAGCAACCCTCCTAACTTGCACACTACTTAAAATGCTGATTTTCCACGATACTGGTGTCTAGGATAGAATCTTAAATCACTGACGCTATCAAACCAAGTGTACAACAAGTCTATTTTTCACAATGGAATATAAACAACAGTAAATATACTAGTGCACAAAATATAAACAACTTTTTACACAAATATGTACAATAACCCAACTTCGTTATATTAATCAACCTGAATAATACAATATTCTAGGGCTCCTGTACCAGGGATAATGGCCCTAAAATATCCACAAGTATAAGAATACAAAACTTGGGCTTAGTGTCAGTCCATCGACAACCAATCTACCCTCAACAAGATACTCTCACCATCTGGCTATCACATGCTCTCTCAACTCCTCTCAGTGGTACCCTGTACCTACCGAGTCCATCGACTCTCGATCTGTAGCAACACCAATCTACCTCTATCAATGATCCAAGTCCATCTAGCCATTGATCCTCGAATGCCAATCTTCTCTCTAGTTGTGCCTTAGTCCATCAAGGACACAACTCATCGAGACCCCTGTCGAGTTGTCCACTGCGCCTGTTATGTAACCAACTCAAGAAAAAGATAGAAAAGATAGATCAACGCCTTAGAATTCAACCTCTTCGAGGGGACAACCTCCTTTACATTACATAAATGAACAATTCTTGGATGATTCAAATGACAAAACCTCCTTTCTATATATAGGAGTCTAAGGAGTCACAATATAACCCAGCCGAACTAACAATAATAATATAAAGCCACAAAAATAACAATAGAGGGATTCTATGGCGCACAGTAATAACAAAATGGGGACAATAGGGGCACAACAATATTGATAAGGGGTATAACTACAATAGTAATGGGGTAATCACTAGTATTATAGGGACCCAACAATGCCACTTGTGAATAACTCTCAACTTCCCAATATAGTCTTGTTGCGCTACTCTAATGAAGACTAACATAAGGCAACAAAGGGTTTCCAAAGTTTTGCTGTAGATTTCCTTATCCACACACAAGTCAAGTGCTCTAACAACTACTCCTAGTTGATCAGACCTTGAGCTCAATCATTCTACCACTCCTAGGAGCCCTTAGTCCACACTCCGATTCACTGTCCCTCAAAGTAGCTCAAATAGGCTCTGATACCATGATGATTTTCCACGATACTGGTGTCTAGGATATAATCTTAAATCACTAACACTACCAAACGAAGTATCACAACAAGTATACCTTGCACAATGGAATATAAAAAATAATAAATATACTAGTGCACAAAATATAGACAACTTTTTACACAAATATGTACAATAACCTGTTAATTTTTCATAGGTCGACATTTTTCTTTGCTTTGATAATTTCATTTCATCATTAATACATTAAGTTCATCCCATATCATCATTACATTATTCATATTTACACCATTATACATCAACATATGAAATTACATAGAAGGAAACAATATCACCATCGTCATCAATGCAGCGGAACATAAAAGGAACAATAGAAGAAAGCATGCACACATATAGAGACACCAGGATTGGTCCGAGACCAGGGAAAAATCCACTATGGGGAAAACCCTTGCAAATCTTCTTCTTCTTAGATCGCCATCAAATGATCCAGAAAAAGGGAGTACATTGAAAACAATAATGATATCTATGAACTAATCATGCTAAGAATAAAAACCCTCATACTAATCGCTGTAATGTGCTGTCACAAACTGATGTCAATTGCTGTATACTATCATCAATGTGTTGAACACTGCTGAGCACTACTGTCACTGTCAATGAGCCCAATACATATGTTTGTAGTGTATACTAACAAATCAGATCTATGTATCTACAAATCTATATAATAGTAGAGAGAAACCCATATCTACTAGATCAGTGAAGTCAATTGAAGCCAAGATGTCAAGTGCTAGATTTGAACTTTGGTCACTTTCATCAAAAATGTCTGTGTGTCACTGAAACTCCCTGGTCGCTCTCTCAGATATTGTGTGAGGGAGACTGTGACTACTCAGTCGATCTCTGGAAGACTCTGTGCATGTGTCGGGGGTACAACACACCTAAAGTCCTTGGTCACTCCCTTGAAGTTACTGTTCATGCGTCCGAGACAACCTGGTTGCTCTCAAGGCCACTCTATGTGAGCGACTAAGGAACAATACCTCCAGATCTGCTTCTGAAGCCATAGTCGCTCCCATAAGCCTCTGTGCTATTGTCCAAGGGTCTCTGGTCACTCTCATAGGCTTATGTGCAAGTGTCGAGGGACCATAATGCCCTGTTCTGTGCTGACGTTCGAGATCCAGAAAACCCTAACCCAAAGCGAACCTTTCACCTGTGATTTCAAACCCTTGTGCAAACTCCTTCCATCGAACCTGTGCAAACCAAAACAAAAGAGAAGAGAAGATGTGTCCAAATGATCTTAACCTCTCATCTATTTATAGGCTTTCTTGAGGGTTCATTTGGGGTTAAGACTGACCCAAGCAGTTACTCATGTGGTTAGGGACGATCCATTCCATAATACATGTATGAATAAAATAATTCATAACTCAACTTCCACTTGAACAAATTGGGTGATATTTAGGTCAATTTTGGTCCTCTCGAAAATAGGAATACAATGCCATCATTATCTTGGTCATTGAGTTGTCCAAGGTGGAATTTTACCACAGTTACAAAAATTAACACCCCCTCTCAACTAGGGAGAATTCCACTTGCCAATATCTATCCAACGAACAATATGCCGTTTTGGAATATTTGAGTGTCATCACATATCATCATGGATCATCTATGCCATATATTCATCATGCCATGTCAATCTAAAGTGTCTCACCATCACAAATCATGATTGCACATATCGATATATCCTTTTATTATTCCTGTTTGTCTCTTGATTGTTCCTGCTCGTATGTTAAACATTCTCGGATCTAGAAGAAGAAGAATTTTTTATTGGAGGGGAGCTCAGGCTACCACCCTCTATCGATCAGGCTATTATCTAGAATCTCTATCAACAGGCTACTACCCAGATCATTATCAATTATCATGAGAGAGCATATCATCGGGGAGCAATAGCTTTCACACATACCGAGAAATAGGATAACTCATCACACAGGGGAGTAAACCCTTGACCCTTGATCACATAGGGGAGTACACCTAGACCATGGAATTTGATCCGGAGCTTTACTCTCAACCCCGAGTCCTATTGCCTACCGATCTTTCCAACGATGACCCTGAATAGTCATGTGGTAGAACACCTGCATCATAATTGCCTTGGGTTGTACACCCCCAAGTACACTCTCAACTCGTTGGCCACACGAGGAGAAGTAATCCCAACAAGCCCAACTTGTAGGTATGATGCCAACTGGGGTATACTTTGAAAAGACCAGATAGGGGAGTAAAACCCTCAACCTTATGGGTAACAGGTAGGGGTAACACCCTATTGTCTAGATTTTCCTCAACCCCAAGAGCCCTCTATCTCGATTCTTCATAGTGGGAGCTCAAACGGGGCAGGAAGAGTTGGCCTAGTGTCCTCGAATAGTGCTTCCCTTCATCGAGAGGGGATACATCCATCAGTCCAAGATGCTCCCTGAAAACCAAGAACTTTCTATTTGGTATGGTAATGCGTTTGTGAGAATATCTGTAATATGCTTGTCTCAATAGTAGCTATTTCATGTTCATACAGAACATCAAATCAAATTCATGTCAAATCATATATAATCATATAAATCACAAAAGGATACCATAATCATCCTCCCTCTCAAGGAGGTGCTAACCACAAGCCTGAGCTTGTTTTGAACAACTGAACTGTCTTAATATGTGAGAGTATATCGATCCCAACTATTATATATATCTCTCTCTCTCTCTCTCTCTCTCTTCTCTCTCTTCTCTCTCTCTCTCTCTCTCTCTCTCTATATATATATATATATATATATATATATATATATATATATATATATATATTATATATATATAATCAGGTCATATCCAGATCATGCTCAAATAGCTTTCTAAGGATCTTCTGTATCCTTCAACACAACTAGCCATGCTAGCAGCATCATGATCAACCTCGGTCATGCTATGGACTTCACATCCAAGATATCATGGCAGATCTCATACTAAAGTAGCATCCAAATGTGCTTATCAACAATAATCTCAAATATCAGCAATACATCTATGAAAACACATACTGTAGGAGAAATATCTCATTCTCAAAATATAATACCTCATGCAAATATTTCAAATCATGCTTGGTGGAAACTCTATGTGAGTGAAGTAGCTCAATCATGAATTTATTTAGGTTCTATGCACATCATATATATATAGATGGTTGTTCAAAAATAGAATCAACAATACTTCAATCAACTGTCAGATGCTATGCCGAGTTCAACAACATCTTTGAACTTCAAATCATAGTATCAAGGATTTACAAATTTTTTTTCCAATAGCTTTCCAATATGGAATTTATTTCCCAAATTTAATAAATAAATTTATCATGCCATGATACATCATTGCAGGCTTTAGAAGCCATCTCCCTCTGATTTAGATCATTAGAGGCTCATCCCCTATCACAGGTAGATCATCAAGATATAAAATCAAAACCATAACCAATATCAAAGTCATATCTTGGAATTCATCATCCTGAGTTCATCAAATAACTGTCAAATATAGACATATATGTATTGCAATTCTCTAAGCATAATGCCTTGCTAAGCCATCATAATCATCCTTACATAAATCAATGTTGTATCATCATATCATCAAACTCATCTCATCAAAGTTTAGAAGCCAAATCATGACCATTATCAAAGTCATAATTATCATAGTATTAATACTTTCAACCAGGAGACATGTAGAGCTCATATCAAGTATGAATTCGATTATTATCATGTCAACGAGTTGTAATAAACCATGCAATATAATTTTGAGGCTTCATCAAGTCATTCTCATAATCACAAATATCATTGTTTCAACCAATGTGCTAACAATAAGGAGGCTAATTTCCAAAAACCCACATGAGTCATAGTGTCCACATAGCATTGACATCAGGGCAAATAAAAAATCATCAGATCAAATTATTAGACATCAAGTCAAGTCCAAATTTTATATCGTAGTGAGATCTATATTAAGATCATATCTCAATCATTAAAGTTAATGCCAAGCATAATGAAAAAACATTGTTCATCTATATCAATAAGTCAAATCATGCCAATCTCTCGTAGCACACACATAGTCACATACCTGTATATGTCCCGGTCACCTGCAAACACAATTTCATTTTTCATGTTCATGTTATGGAAAATATTCATGATTTTCCTGCTATCAAATCTTACTATTATTTGCAATACATCTATGATGCTGACATCTCCCAGGTGACCATCTAATTTCATGCACAATACTTCATTATATTATCAATAATTTAAATTAACAATTTCAAAAATTAGTTAAAAGTGGCAGAATATGTCAGGGACGTCATGATTCAAAGTTCAGACAATTTCAAAAAGCTTTAGATGATGGTCAACTATAGTCAAACCTTTGGTCTCTCCCTTCAGGTTAGCATGAGAGTGACTTTAGTTGTTTGGACGATATCTAGGCCTTAGCATGCGTGGGTCAATAGAAAATATCTCCTAGATTTGTGATTGTGTACGGAGTAGAAACCCTAATTTATGTACGAGCTTCAGATCTAAGACTATGCTGCAAATCAATACTGTCAGATGCACATAAATCATACTTCAACAACATATAATACAAATAGTAATAAGGTTGAGAATCTTGAGAAGAGATTCTCCCTTTGAGTTCATCTTCATTCATGTAAGAAACATGTCTCTACTTGAGTCATGCAACAACAGATCTGTTAGATCATAAACATATGGCTATCAGCATCATGACATCAATATTTCATCAAATTTTTAGGCTCAAAGCAACAAATACATATCAAAGATTATGAACACTAACACTTTCTATCAAGTCACTCTATCGATTCAGTTTAACCATATGTCGTCAAGATAAGACCATAGGTAGTAAGAGATCTGGAATATCAATATTACACTTATACCTCTCACAGCAAGGTTACCATGCACTTCATGACCAATGAGATCATATTAGTTCATTCAATAAAGCTTTATCAAAACAACAAGAGTGTCAATCACTCTTTCCATATGCTTTCATCATGCTTATCGCAAGCATTACTAGCATACATGTATAGGAGTCAATGGACTATCCTTCTATAAGAAATCCATCATGACAAGTATCAAGAGTAGCATTTTCTAGAGCCAAAGTGATAGCCTTATTTATAGGATCAAGATATCCAACAGATAGATCATAGCTGTTAGCCAAACATCAAGTGTACCAATGTATCAACATTAGATAACCTCATATAATTCAGATCAAAATTTTAAACACCAAGTGCATTGTTTCATCACAAGAAACATAGATCCAAGTCACTTTCATGTGTATGTATGAGCCATTAAATAAAGATAAATTCTCATAATACCTTAGGGCTTACCGAGCCAATAGCTAAAACATACCATGCATACCTTGTGGTATTACCTGTCACCTTTTCATTAGACATAGGCGCTTGAAACACTTTGTCATATTTTCATCAAGTACCTCTTTATCTCTTTCCATAGATGCATCTCAAAATGATCCTTAAGAAGGATTTACTCATCACATCTCATCAAGGAGGTTAGGAACATCCATATACTCAAATACATATGCAAGAAGTACACGCAATAAAAATAATTATCAGATCTATAAGTTTAACAAGTAAGAAGCATCATAAGTCAAGAAATACTTATCTTCAATGAGAGGTGATCCTCTCCCTCTTGAACCAATCTTCAAGAGTCATCAACGTCCATGGTCCCTATACCAATGTTGCTTTCAAGTATCCAACCACGTTTGCTAGGGATTATCCCATCTAGGGCTTCATCGAATCTCCCATAAGTACTTGACATAGACCATGTTAGAGTTTCATACATGAAGCTTTTCCCATAAACGAGGGTTTTATCTCCACCCTAACCTCATATAATCCATAAAAACCTAATCATTAAGATGCTCAGGGTTTTCTTCAAACCCTAGAATTATTTTAGGTCTCCACCATCCTCTTCTTGCTTCTATCAAAGGTGTCATTATCAGGGTGATCTCCATGACTTTTCTTCAGCCTAGCTCTGAAACCATGTTAATATTTCATAGGTAAACATTGTTCTTTTCTTTGATAATTTCATCTCATCATTAATACATTAAGTTCACCCCATATCATCATTACATTATTCAGATCTACACCATTATACATTAACATATGCAATTACATAGAAAGAAAAAATATCACCATCACCATCACCATCATTGCAACAGAACATAAAAGTCACAATTGAAGAAAGCATGCACACATATAAAGACACCAGGATTGGTCCGAGACTAGGGAAAAACCCACTATGGGGAAAACCCTTGCAAATATTCTTTTTCTTAGATCGTCATCAAATGATGTTATGAAATATAGTACAATGATATATAACTTTATCTATGCAGAAAACAATAATGATATCTATGAAATAGATCTAATCATGCTAGGAATCAAAACCATCATACTGATGAATGTAATGTGCTATCACGAACTGATGTCAATTGTTGTATACTGTTGTCATTGTGCCGAACACCGCTGAGCATTACTGTCACTGTCAATGAGCCCAATAAATATGTTTGCAGTGGATGCTAAAAAACAAATCTATAGATCTACAGATCTATATAATAATAGAGAGAAACCCAGATCTATCAAATCACTAAAGTCAACTGAAGCCCAGATGTCAAACCCTAGATCTGAACATTGGTCGCTTTCATCAGAACTGTCTGTGTGCGATTGAAACTCCCTGATCGCTCTCTCAGATATTGTGTGAGGGTGACTGTGATTGATTGATCTCTCTCTAAAAGACTATGTGCATGTGACTAGCATGTAACACACCTAAAATCCTTGGTTTCTCCCTTGAAGTTACCATGCATGCATCTGGGACATCCTGGTCATTCTCAGGACCACTATTTGCGAGCGACTATGGACCAATACCTCCAGATCTGCCTCTCAAGCCATAGTCGCTCCCATAAGAATTTGTGCTAGCGTATAAGGGTCCCTGGTCACTCTCATAGGCTTATGTGCCAATGTCAAGGGACCATAATGCCCTGTTCTTTGCCATCATCTGAGATCTAAAAAACCCTAACCCAGAGCGAACCTTTCGCCTGCAATTTCGGATCCTTGTGCGAACTCCTTCCGTTGAACCTATGCGAACCAAGACAAAAGAGAAGAGAAGATGTGTGCAAATTATCTTGATGTCTCTTCTATTTATAGGATTTCTTGAGGGTTGACTTGCGGTTAAGATTGACTGAAGCAGTTAATCATGTGGTTAGGGCTGACCCATTCCATAATACATGTATCAATAAAATAATTCATAGCTCAACTTCCGCTTTACTGAATTGGGTGATATTTAGGTCGATTTTGGTCCTCTCGAAAAGAGGAATCCATTGAAATCATTATCTCAGTCATTTGGACTTTCCAAGGTGGAATTTCACTGTAGTTGAAAAAATTAACATAACCCAACTTCGTTATATTAATAAACCTGAATAATACAACAATCTAGGGCTCTTGTACCAGTGATAATGACCCTAAAATATCCACAAGTACAATAATACAAAACTTGGGCTTGGTGTGAGTCCATTGATAACCAATCTACCCTCAATAAGATACTCTGACCATCTAGCTGTCGCATGTTGTCTCAGCTCCTCTCAATCGTACCCTATACCTGCCCGGTCCGTTGGCTCCCGATTTGCAGCAACACCAATCTTCCTCTATCAATGATCTAAGTCCATCTAGCCACTAAACCTCAGATGCCAATCTGCTCTCTAGTTGTGACTTAGTCCATCATGGACACAACTCATCGAGACTCCTGTCGAGTTGTTCACAACTCAGCTTGTGAAAAACTCTTAACTGCCCACTATAGTCTTCTTGCGTTGCTCCAATTAAGACTAACATAGGGAAACAAAGAGCTACTCAACTTTTTCTGTAGATGTACTTCTCCACACGCAAGTCACGGGCTCCAACTACTACTCCTGGTTGATCATACCTTGATCTCAATCATTTTTCCACTCCTAACAACCCTTAGTCCATCAAGGCGCTACACCTAGGGTTCCACACTTGGACTCTCTCACAATGCCCTGCAACAAGCCATGAGGTATCAAATACATGCTGTAGCATCTACTCCTAGTTAGGGCACCCAACCATCTAGGAAGCACCTCCTCTTGGCTTCCAACCAACTCCTTATATCTGCCTCTCCAAGGACGCCATCCACTTGCAAGTGACATCAACTCAATAGGACTGACATACCTCTACTCTGCAACCTCCTGCTGCTCCTCTTGGCACATGCACTATTGTTGATGAAATTTATCTTAGGATGTCCACAAGTTGCTGTCCAACTGGCTGCCTCCATCCTCTAGCGAAACATCACAACAAGGAGATAAGACATATCTATTTCCGTTGTCACTCTTATCCTTGGCTGATGTGCAATATGATCACTGGTTAGGGTTACTTCAAATGATTTAAACAACTCCCAAATTCAATGTTCTTCTTCCAACAACTGCATTATCCTTCTTAATGAATGCAACCTAGAGTTTAAGTGATCTAGGATGATTTAGAAATAGGTGAATAGGTGAATAGGTGATTAAGTGAGTGGCAGAGTCATGGCGCATGAAAAATGACAGTCGGAATAGGTGAATTTATCACCTCTTTAATTTGTCTAATATCCCTTATTTTCGTTGGAAAAAAATCGATTATATCGTCCCAAAAAAATAAAAAATAAAAAATAATAGTATATATATATTAATATAAAGGTTGGCAGGCCGCCACCCCCGCCACCCCAATATAATTTGTATTATATATCGTTAGTGGGGTGGGCAAGCCACCCCCGATGGACCCACCCAACCGCTATCGGAGCCAAAAACCACAATCTAAACATTTTTTTATAACAATGTAACCACCACACTTATATTAAACCATGCAAAAAACATATGCCATATTATATTATTAACCACCATAAAAAATAAACAAGCAGTGCCAAGTTTGGAGCGGGCGGGTTTTGAAACCAACCCGCCTCCACAATAATCGCCGACTCCACCTTTGGGACCACAACCCATACCTTTGCCAATCTTCCCCTCACATCTATTTAAACTTTCGTCTGCTCATTCGAACCAGACTGACGACAAAAGAGTGGATCAAAACCCTAAGTGACTTAGGGGCAGTGGAACTATGAGCAAGGGAATCCACAAGATGTTGAAAGATTCCTTTAGAGGGCCATAGGTGCCAGTGTCAGAATTTGACAAGTTTGTAGTCAATTTTGCATGTTTTTGCACAAAGAATCCAACCTTGTAGTTCGTTTCTCCATCCGAGGTCTCCATTTTTAGGCCATCCTATGAATTGGATGTATAGGGGTTATTTGTTTAAAGTTGCTTGTAACTGATTTCTTTGATTCCATTTAATGAAAGAAGGCCTCCCCACTTTGAGCAGGGCCCGAATATGTAGCCCACATTGGGTGAACTCCATAATCAAATCATTTGTGTGCCTTTGATCTCATGGTTTCTTTATGATTTACGCTTCTTTTTCATGTTTTAAGTTACTTGGTTAATATGCTCTTTTATATGCAATTCTGAATGCATCCTTGAAGTTAAATGATATGGATCAAGTTTGGTATTAGAGCAGTTGTTCTTGATGCGAGTTGCATGAGTGAATGATAACTAGGAACAAGATCCAAAGAGGAGAAGGAAAACTTATCATTTGATTTCTAAGCGGGGCATGGACCACGAATACGAAACATGATAGATGAGGAAGGTCAAATGGAGGAAGATCAAAATTATCTCAAGATATTCTTCACCATGGCAGAGAAAGTTGACAATTTGTTTGCAAAGTACGATAAGATGATCAAGCCTGAGAAAAAAGATCTCGATGACCATGCATCGATAAATCATGAAGGTGGAAGCAGAGATCCTCCTAAACCACCCTCTCCATACTCTAGTGACAATTCTTCTTCTTCTTCTTCTCATCACTCTAACATGCATCATAGGAATACATTTAAGAAGCCATTTTTTAAGATAGATGTAAAATTTGATTTTCCCACATATAATAGAGAATGTAATGTAGAGAAAATAAACAATTGGACTAGACATATCGAGGTTTATTTCTAGATCTAGCAGATTGAGGAATATGAGGCAAATATCCAATTAGCATCTCTTCGGCTTAGTGGAGCCACCCTCATCTAGGGGGAGAGCAAGTTGTAGAAATGCAACAAAAACTTGGGTAATCCCCTTTCTTCTTTGTCAAATTTTGTTTCTGCATTAAAATATCAGTTTTATCCTTTAGCTTATAGAAAAAAGACTTTAATGGAATGGAAATATTTAAGGCAAGGAAAGGGTCAAAATGTAAAAATCTTCATAGAAGAGTTTAGAAAACAAGCATTGAATTTGGGCATTTCACTTAATTTACCCAAAATTGTAACAAAGTATATTGGTGCTTTACATAGTTACATCAAACATTCTTTGTTAATATATGAACCTACTACTATTGATGTGACCAGTGTGAAGGCCATTCACCATGAAAACAGGGGCAAGAATGATAAATAAGAGAAGCCAAAGAAATCATCTTTCAAACCTCATAATGACAAGTTCAAAGGAAAATGCAAGGGAAAGGAAAAGAAGGTAGCTACAACCAAGAAGGAGGAAGGAACAAATCCATCTTACACACATTGCAAGAAGGAAGGCCATGATGATGAACACTATTGGAAATTGCATCCAGAGTTGAAACCAAAGAGATTTGGTGGAAAGGGAAAGCAAAAGATGATGGCAACCGCGCAACAAGACCTTGGATATAATTCCGGTGATGAGACATTGATTACAACAGTGGGAACACAAGGTACTCTTTCTCTTCATGCTGATGGAAATTCTGAATCACATGCAAGTACAAGTTCTTCAAATGAGCCTCTTGTTAATGAATGAAATAGAATTGAATTGTTCCACATTAGAGTCATAATGAAACATACTAGTGGAAACCTTGTTTGATCCGGGCTCACAAGCAAATTTGATTTCACAAACCTTGGTTAAAAAGTTAAGATTAGAGACCAAGCCTCATCTAAAACCATACCTGCTTGGTTGGGTGTGTGATGAAGCAAAATTACATGTAACCAAGCAGTGTAGAGCTATATTTGTGATTGCATCCAAACTAGTAGATGAGGTTGATCTTGATGTTGTACCCTTGGATATATGTGGTATTGTATTGGGGAGTCCATATTTGTATGACAAGAAAACAATTTTCTTTCACCATGAAAACAAGTATCATCTCATGAAAGACGAGGTAGAATATATTGTTCGATCTCATCGTGCCAAAATTAATGCCAGTCTTGTTGTTGCACTGAAAATTGTCACCTTGACATTCTGCTATTTGTGTGAGTTCATTACCACTCATACTTTCCTCCTCTGCAAGTCTAAAATATCAGTTCCTCATATCAAGCCTTGAAAATAAGAGAAAAGCTCTCAAAAGTTTGTAAAACTCTGGTTCCGCACTTTCTCTTTGTCTTACTTGTGGTCCCGCACCTAATGGTCATGTCTCTAGCACACCTGGCCGAATTGTCTCTGTGTTAAAGGTGCGGACCCTTGTAAAAGTTAAAAAGGCACAAGTATATTATGAAAAACTCACTTTCAGTTATTTCTAGAAGCTTCTGGAAGGAATCTTGAGGTGGCAAGTTTGCTCTTTTAAGGTTCATGTATCCCATACCTAAAGGAGCTAACCCCTTGATGTGAGGAGCTTATTCCTTTGAAGGAGGATTCTGTTCCTTCATAGGTGGACCTGTAACCTCCTCCTCTACACTATAAAAGGAAGCATTGGGCTGGTTAACAGGGAGTTAGAAGCTTACTATTTTTTGAGGGAAAATGTTGTTGGAACTCAGTCTTCTTTAGTTGAGTTTTTATGAGGAGAGATTACATACCTCTATGAATCTCATTTGGAAGAGTGCAAGACTTGTCAAAGTAAAGGAAATTCCTGTTTTGGACCCCAGGGAGAACTTGTTCAACATCAAGGCTGAAAAGGTTGTAAGGTTCTTCTTCTATTCAAAGTTAATACAAAATATTTGTTTTTCTCAATAAGCTGTTAATTCATGGTTTATTTTATGGATTCTTTGATCACCATAACAGGCATGATTTATAATATTTTCTATGCAAATGCTATTTAATGTTTGCTTGTTTGTGATTGTAGGTCTTCAAAGATAACTCTTTCGAATGACTGGAGAATGAATACTACGAACAAGCACTGGATCTAAGGTAGGATCTTAACACTTTTGTAGTATTTATTTATAAATCACATATGTCTAGAGAAAGAAAGATTTTCTTGTCTGTTTGTTGCTAGACTATCTTCTGATACTAGGGATATCGGTCTTGTTCGCAAGATCGATTTATTCGGCCAACAAATTGGCGACTCTGCTGGGGAGGGTTTTTAATTTTTGGTTTTCCTTTGTTTTGACTTGAGAGAATTGTTTTTCTGGTTTTTGATTGATATATACTGGCCTGGGTAGTTTTAAAAAATCTCGAAGTATTTTTGTTTTTTTTTTTAAATTTTTCTAGGGACCGCACTTTGTCTTCACAGATAGAGCGGACATATCTGCATTTTCCTTGAGTAAACAGTGCGAGACCGCACCTGTTGCTTCTAGAGCCTGCGGACCCTGTTAAATTTTTTGAAAAACCTAAGATATTTTCTTCCAGTTAAGTTTAGGTTTGATTTAGGATTCTTAGTGTCTACCTAGATCTGTATTTTTCCTGTCAAAAATCTCTTGTGAGTGAGTACCGATAGTATTTTTGTTTTGAATGATTTTTTAAAAGTTTTGCATGCTTGGAGTGGTTTTCACTTTGTCTCTGTAGTGACTCAAAGATCAGAAGCTTGAGAAACCTTAGATCACCCTGGTGTCTTTTTGTCTTCTTGATGAGTCTGACTTGGTTGTGAAATCTATCCTTTATGAGAAACACATTTGGTTTTCTCGTTGCAAATCTTTGAACAAACTTTGTATATACCAGAGGAAAAGCCATTTTTTGCAGTAAATAAGATGTTCAGAACTCATGTAAATACTTTTCCACCCACAGAAGAATTTCAGTTTGCTAATAGGAGATTTGTTAAAGGAGGAAAGTGGCCACCCAAAACAAAGTTCTTTGTTTCCTCATCTCAAACCAGACAACCACCTACAAGAGCAGATTGTGCTCCATTGCTAGAACACAATTCTTAGAACCAAAATGATATGGATCAAGTTTATCAGGTAGGAAAATATCTGACCACTTAGTGCTCACATGCAGAAGATGTTCTAGATGATCTAAGATGACAAGAAGATCTGATCAATGATAACCTTAAGTTGCTTTATGATGAGCAACAGGAAGAAAAGAGAGAAAGAGAAGAGAGGAGAAAAAGGAAACAGAAAAAGAAGGCCAAACAAATTCCTAAATTTCATGTAGATATGTCCACACCCAATTTTTGGGATTTGGAAGAAGAAGAAGAACAAGATAAGAGAGAAACAACTGTTTCTAGTGCAGGAGAAGGAACTTCCAGAGACACTGGGAAATTAACCAGTGAGACAAAATCAACGAAATCATTCAAAGTTGATAAACCCTTTTGTTGGCTAGTTGAATTGTTTATCAATTAAACAATCAAGTACCACATTAATTGTCAACCTGGGAAAGTCTTTTTATTCCAAAGGCCACTGCGTACTGTTTGTACTTAAATTCTAAAAGCATTGAAAGCTGTAGTATACTTAATTCCAGTACTAAGTTATCACAATGCTGAAAAAAGAATTGATTAAAATTACAGATCTAAGAAACAAGGAAATGGATGCTCTGTTGGCAGAGGATCAGGACCCTATCCTCCAGATGAGGACGTTCAGCACCTGCCCGTGGAATCAGATTGCTAACACAAACTGCACTCAGATTCACTGGTGAAACACGCTTGCACAATTCGAATAACTTAATAAAACAGAGTGCTAGCAAAACAGAACTTCAAGAGGTAATGCTACAAAGTCCAAAATAGAGTATCTATAAATAGAAACTACCACACACTTACACACTTGACAGCAAAGTAAATGGGTGAATCTTGTGAGGAAGGTGGGCCCAGTCCTTCTCACAAGATTCCCCAGAATGCAAAGAATAGCTTAAATACTCAGAACGTTCTTCTATTCATCCGTCAAAAATTCAGATACAGTGAAGTTCAGAATTGCTGATAGTTTTACAAAATGCTCTTTCAGACTCCCCTTGACTAATGTAGATGTCTCGTCTTTATAGAGGAGACATCTATTACAATAGATTGTTATGGTTCAGCTGTTTGACCCGTTTAATCGAAAATAAGAAATACAGAGATGCTGTTGCAACAATATAATGATATATTCTTTGTTTAGACTGTTACACAGCTAATAACTGTCTTCGTCCGTCTTCCTTGGGATATGCACATTCCTCTTGCCGATTCCCCGTGCTATTCTGGTGGCTGTGTTCTTATTGCTTTGGACAATCACGTCTCAGATAGTTGCCGTTGTGATTCTCAGCTAGTGCAAAAATAC
>APFE030779441.1:80812-102503 GCA_000404065.3 Pinus taeda | reverse complement strand
AATTCTAAAAGCATTGAAAGCTGTAGTATACTTAATTCCAGTACTAAGTTATCACAATGCTGAAAAAAGAATTGATTAAAATTACAGATCTAAGAAACAAGGAAATGGATGCTCTGTTGGCAGAGGATCAGGACCCTATCCTCTGGATGAGGACGTTCAGCACCTGCCCCTGGAATCAGATTGCTAACACAAACTGCACTCAGATTCACTGGTGAAACACGCTTGCACAATTCGAATAACTTAATAAAACAAAGTGCTAGCAAAACAGAACTTCAAGAGGTAATGCTACAAAGTCCAAAACAGAGTATCTGTAAAGAGAAACTACCACACACTTACACACTTGACAACAAAGTAAATGGGTGAATCTTGTGAGGAAGGTGGGCCCAGTCCTTCTCACAAGATTCCCCAGAATGCGAAGAATAGCTTAAATACTCAGAACGTTCTTCTATTCATCCGTCAAAAATTCAGATACAGTGAAGTTCAGAATTGCTGATAGTTTTACAAAATGCTCTTCCAGACTCTTCTGACTAATGTAGATGTCTCCTCTTTATAGAGGAGACATCTATTACAATAGATTGTTACGATTAAGCTGTTTGACCCGTTTAATCGAAAATAAGAAATACAGAGATGTTGTTGCAACAATATAATGATATATTCTTTGTTTAGACTGTTACACAGCTAATAACTGTCTTCGTCCGTCTTCCTTGGGATATGCACATTCCTCTCGCCGATTCCCCGTGCTATTCTGGTGGCTGTGTTCTTCTTGCTTTGGACAATCACGTCTTAGATAGTTGCCGTTGTGATTCTCAGCTGGTACAAAAATACCCGCTTTAGATAATATCTGTTGCTGACTATATCAACTGCGCAGTTGCTGCTTCTGGTGTTGCAGCAACTGCGTAGTTGCTGTTTCTGGTGTTACAGCAACTGTAGGTTATAATTCCTGCGGCTTAAGACAATTACTTAGCAATTCAGTTAGCTTTCCAAAGATAAATACACAGGTACTTACAAATATGCAGTGAACAATTAAACATATAGATATGCGAGAAGTTACTCCATACCTTGGGGTAATCAAGTCATTGTACGATCAAAACTTATAGCTTATGACTGAAAAAAGGATAATATTATGATGGAAATATAAGGTCAAAATTGGTCAATTCTGGGTCCTAACACCTTTGAGTCGAAGAAGGAAGTTATGACCCTAGAGCAAGATGCCTCTAGATTCTCGTCCTTCATCTTCCCGTCAATAAACAATCAGAATAAAGCTCATATTCTGAAAGATGTCACTAAATATCCTAGAATTGAAGAAGACCTATTTGCAGCCAATACTAGTGGCTATATACTAGATCTCGATAATTCTTCAAATCCAAGAGAATCTATTAGAATATGGATTGGAGCATTATACCAGATGCAGGTAACTACAAAATTGGACAATTTATCCATTATGATTCTAGCTAAAAAAAGAATGACTGGAATTGTTTATGACTGGAGGATGGGACCATCAGATGAAGAAAGAAGAGCAGTCATGGAAGCTAGACTGTCCACACTGGAAATATTGTTGAAAACACAATTTGTGCCAGAACCAGTAGGTGAGAAAAAGCAAATTATAACTGATCTTAGCTGCATGGAACTGAAATATCTAAAGTATTTAGATCAATTTAGCAAAGATTATATGGCTAAGGTATTCAAAGATAGTCTCACCAATGATCTTGCTCAAAAAATTTCATTTTTATCAAAGCTACCAGGCAATTTGGGAGATCTTGTAATGAAGGATCTAGAGATACAAATGAAAAGTCTAGATCAGATTTATTGGGTTGATCTTCTGTTTAGAGTTTCAGAAAAGGTAAAATATTTATGCTGGCAGAAGAAAGCACATGATATCACACCCATTTCAGATGTCTGCAAACAAGTACTACCATGGACACCTTTTAAGACAAAGAAGAAAACCAGAAGGCATGGTAGGTTCAAACCCAAAAGAATATCTAACCTAGAGAAGCCTTTCAAAAGATTTAGATTTTTGAAGAAAAGGACAAAGCCTCAAAACAACAATTGTTGTTTCATTTGTAAAAAAGAAGGACACTTTGCAAGGAAGTGCCCCCAGAGTTCATCTAGCAAACTCAAAGCATGTGTAGATATTGAAGAGTTTCAAGATGACTGGTCAGTTGTAGAGTCAGATGATGAAATTTCAGATGTATATATTATTACTGAAGTTTTAGATGTTGAAGAAGACAATGAAAATGTACAGAAAATGAATTTATGTCCATCTTGTACAAAGACTGATTTTTCGAGTGAACAACATTACAGTAATGAGGACAGTTGTTCAGACACTGAATTGATAAGTGAAACAGAAGACGATTCAGATGATGAATTAGTAGGTACAATTTTAGTTACAAAGGACAAAGGTAAGTGCTCTGCATCACCTTTTCCCTTTGTAACTGATATTGTACCTACTGATTCATCATCTGAATCGTCTTCTGTTTCACTTGTCAATTCAGTGTCTGAACAACTCTCCTCATCACTGTAATGTTGTTCACTCAAAAAATCACTCTCTGTACAAGATGGACATAAATTCATTTTCTGTACATTTTCATTATCTTCTTCAGGATAGTATTGATTTTTTGGGGATTAATGTTGCTAATGGTGTTATTCAGATGCAACCCCATGTGTTAACCAAATTAACACAATTTCCTGATGAATTGAAGGACACAAAGACAATTCAGAGATTTTTGGGAGTATTGAATTATCTTCACAAATATATTCCAAACTTGTCAGAAAAAACAACCCCAATCAGAAGACACACCAACCAAGGATGGTCACAGGAAGCGACTGAAGCAGTCAAAAAACTAAAGGAAGAATGTCAGCATCTGCGGAGACTTCAGCCACCAGGTGATGGCTTACTTATTTCACAGACTGATGCTTCTTTATATTTTTGGGCAGCTGTACTTCTAAAACAAAGAAAAAACAGTGAAGGTAACATCGAAGAGAAACTGTGTGGATATGCTTATGGAGAATTCACACCAAGCCAGAAGAATTACTTCATAGCTGAAAAGGAGACTTTGGCTATTTTTAATGGGATTCAGCATTTTGATGTATATCTCACTCCAGTCAAGTTTATGATAAGAACAGACTCCAAAAATTTCAAATATTTCTTATCTGCAAAAATTTCAAGGCAAATTGCAAAAGCCAGGATTTTAGCCTGGCAGATTTGGTTTCAACAGTTCGACTTTGAATTCGAATGGATTCCAAGCAATTCTAATTTTTTGACAGACTCCTTAACTAGAGACATGAACAAGATGTTTATAACTTGTAAATATTCAGTTTTTGAAATTCCAGGCAAAACTCTAAAGGATGATAATTTTGCCACTCTTGTAGATAGATTTCGAATTCTTGAAAATCACACAGGTTTTGTGGCAGATGAAATTAAAAAGGTGGTAGGAATAAGATTAAGAAGAAACATGTGGATAAAAAAGTGCCAAGCTTGGCAATCAAAGAATTTGGGCATCTCCCTAGGCCTAGACGACAATTTAGTAAAAGTTTTCCCTTTGCCAAATATGAAAGTAAAACTCTTCTTTAGGAGTTTATGTGATTTATGGTCTAGTGTGTTTACTAAAGAAATGATCTGGACACTCAGGATTCTAAATTATTATCAGATCATTGGAAGTGTTGATTTTGCACTAAGCATTTATACAGGTGCAAAGATTTTGTATCTCGAAGAAATCCCCATCAAGGAAGAATTAATAAAGTTCTTAGTATCTTTAAATATTCCAGATATTTTCGAAGAACTGGAAGCCTCGTTCTTACAAAGAGTCGACGAGAATTATGCAATCACTGATACATTTCCTCAATATGAGATCTTTGAAAATTTTGCAGATTGGGAAATCAAAGGAGGAGTGTGCAGAAAAATACAAGTTACCAGAGTGTCTCAATGTATCCAAAGGTCACTACAATACTTAAGAACATTTGCTTTTCCTTGGGATTTTCATAGTTTGAGACTAAGAGAAAGCATAAACCCAAATCCATTTGCTTAGGTGTTTAGTCACGAAAGGATCGGTGAAATAGAAGCTGGTAACAATCAAGAACTATAAGCAGCATGCCGATTGGTTCCATGAGTTTGGAAATCTAAGATTGGTTGAGAAGCTTCAAATTCTTAACAAAATGAATGACTTACAGGGGCAGCCTAAAGTTTTAAAATTTGCAGTTAACCAAAAGGCGTTAGTCACTATTTCAGTTCTTTCTCCAAACTGGAATAATAATGTCATTCACATAATTAGCTTAATGATTTCCAAAAGAATATGCACATCAATGATTTTTGAGCTCGAATGGTAGCATCAAGATGTTTTAAATGAAAATTGTAGACTATGGATCCAGCACGCTATTGAAAGCTCCACCAACATGTTCCAAATCTTTAAATGGGAACTATTAGATGGCATCGAGTTGGTAGTACAGAGATCACCTGCAACCTGGAAGGCTTTTAAAGATTCCTTTCTTGATATTGAGATAAGTGCTTTGCCTTTTTTGAACAAGTGGGAAAAGCAAGAATTGATGCATACACCTCAGCAGTTGGGCCTCCACAAGATAAAAACGAATATTGTAAAGGGAGAATCATCATCAATAGCGTCTCAAAGAACAATAATTCCACCAAAAGGAAAAGATGAACTAACAGATGCACAGGACCCAAATGAAGGAATTGACGAAGAGTACAACCGATTGATGGACTTCCACCACCGGAGAATAATTGATGAATACGAACCATCTCCAGGATCGTCAGAAGAAGAAATGTGGGAAAATAGGAGTTCGATGGGACCCTGGTAGAATCTTTTGCTAGCAATGTGATAATATGGTCACATGTTGTAGCAGGATTCCTTGTACCAGAAAGTATTGCGTAGACACCGTCGGTGAAAGAAATACCGACAGGACCCTCAATAATTTCTTTGTGATGTCATTGCTTAGATAGGTTTAGATTCTTTAGGAGTCTATTTAAGAAAGGGTCTTCAGAAGTTCAGATCATCATTCGAGTGAGAGAACTCGTGAGTAATGAACTCTGAGACATCTCTGTTGTAATAAGCTTTGTGTATTCTGTTTTCTTTTATTAATATCGAAGCCTACTGCGCTGCCTGTCTGAGGACAGTTCCTGTATCCGAAAGAGGTTTGAGCTGTAAGGCGCTGGAGAGTAAAAGACCCATGGAGAGAGGTCGTGTGACTCGCGCATGGTCGCTTGAGGATAGGATATCTGTATAAGATCTGTTGTTTGGGAAAGCTGCGACTTTAATTAAAAGTGAGTTCCACATGCATAAAAGCTTTATCATTTATCAAAAGTCTCCGTTTTAAGTCTCTGTTTTGGAATGTTTATACCAGCATGCATAAAAGCTCGTTTTAAGTCTTCATTTTGTTTAAGTCCCCGATTTGGAGCAGATGTCGACTAGACTCACTTGGAATCTTTGGGGGGTTCTCTTCACTCGAGATGGTTTTGTGAATAAACTTGTGCCAGTCTGTTTCATTAAGCAGGTTGTCGGGGTAACTATTCCAAACGCCCTTTCTGTATTAAATTTCTACTAAGTTGGATTTCATCACCAACTAATGTTTTTAGTACGGGAAGTTACTGTTTGTGTGTGGTTTGAACTCTTAGATTTTTTAGGCGTGTGATTCAGCTATTTGTTTCTTTAGGGACTTTAGGAGTTTTTGTTGAAATTTTCTTTGTTTGCTTGTGATTAATTAATATTTAATCGTGGCCAAATTACCAAGACAATCTCATAGACTTCAGGGGAAACCTCCTGAGTATACACCAAGCCAATTGAAGGGATGCGAGCTCTCGTATCACCTAGTGATAGTAGAGTTGGATCACCAGAAGCCAGAGAGTCATCTCTAATTGTTCATCCTGATTATCAAATACAAACAACAGAGTATATTCAAGAGCCAATTTCATTTTCCGAAGTTACTGGTAGTATTTCTCCTTCCAGTGAATTAGTTGAAGAACCTGAAATTTCTGAGCCTAACACTGAACCTGCTGTTTTGGAACCATCTTCAGGATTTTTTACTCCAACTTCTAGTGATCCTGGTTCACCTAGGGTAGGAAATATCATTACTCAAAATCTTCCTTCTGGCCTCATTTCTATTGAAGAACTTGTCAATCGAGACGAAGACGTAATTCTTCCCGAAAACCAACACACTTTGAATCTTAGGGAGCGTGAATCAATATTCTACAGTCCTTTTAGGAGTGACGCTTGGTATTTGTCATTGACAATTTTTTTAGAAAACTCAGGTCTTAATTTTTCACCACCTCAAATTCCTTTTCATCCTAAACCAAGAGGTTATTATCCTTCATCGATCATGTCAAGACGATCATCTATGTTTTCCCAATCACTGGAAACATTTTTATACGGCAGTCCTTTTGTTCCTTCGAGGTACCAGTCACTCTTTGGTACTTTTTTAGGAGCAACTCCTCGACCGACTGAACATCAGTTATCATTTAGTAGTAATGGAACTCAAACATTGAACGCAGAGAAAATCCATATGATGTCTGGTAGTATTCCAAATCCTCAACCTCAAGGTAGTCAGTTACCGCTTGGGGGGAAACCTCAAAGTAGTCAGTTATCACCTGGGGGGCAACCCCAAGGTAGTCAGTTACTGCTTGGGGGGAAACCCCAAGATAGTCAGTTATTGGCTGGGGGGCAACCCCAAGGTAGTCAGTTACCACCTAGGGGGAAACCCCAAGGTAGTCAGTTACCGCCTGGGGGGCAACCCCAAGGTAATCAGTTACAGCGTGGGGGGCAACCTCAAGGTAGTCAGTTACCACCTAGAGGGCTACCTCAAGGTTTTCAACCTTCAGGACAGTACATACCCCAAGGTCAACCCCAGACTCAGTATATTCCTCAGGATTCTTATCAACCCCAGATTCAGTACTTGCCTCAGGGTTATCAACCTTAAGGTTAGTACCCAACTCAAGGTTTCCAACCGCCTTCTGGTCAATCATATTTACAAGGAGCTGGAAATGTACTGTTTAATTATTATCCCTACGTTCAACCAGGTTATGGTCCTCCATATGCAAAACCTTTATGAGTCCATACCCCGGAATGAACATGGTGTGGAATCCACCTCAAACTCAACAGACTATGCAACCTAATGTGCAGTTATCTAATCAACCTGGACAACCTTTGGTTTCTGGTCCGACCCAACAACCTGTCCAACCTACTGTTCAAACCCCTGCACCTAGTTTAGTTTAGCAGCATGGGCCTAGCACACCTTAGACTCCACCTCAAACTGTTGCAACTACTATAACTTCTGGTCAACCTACCACACCTGTTTCTAGAGTATATGTAGTCCCAGTTTCTACTATCCTTGCATTAGTGCAAACTCCTCAAGTCTCTATGCCACAGTCAGGACCTACAGTTCAGACCTTGGTCCAGATGCCTGCAGGACAAGTTGGTACAAGTACGATTGCCACAAGTCAACCGCAATTCACCTATCAACTGTACCAGGGATAGTATCAATTCGGTCCTACTATACAAAACCCAGTTTATTAGTATCAACCGTATCCTGGCTATACTTATCAATAGCCACAACAACCTCAGTTTGGTCTGGTTAATCCTGGTTTCCTAGGAGGTTATAACATTCCTAATGCAAATCCAATTCCAGGTTATCCTGGATATCCTCCTCCTAGAGTTGGTCTCATTACTCAAGGTTTTTGTGACCCTAACCGTTAGTTACCATTTATTGCAACTTTGGATTTACCTGATTTGTCACGCCTTACAAATGATCCAATTTACTATCTTCTGTATTGGCTGCCAATGCCTAGTAAGTTGCCCAATGATATCCCGAAATTTGAGGGTAAGTCAGGAGAGGATCCTTTAAATCACGTTATGACTTATCACCTCTGGTGTGCATTTAATTCAATCATTGATGATTCAATTTGATTGCGTCTTTTTCAATGAACTCTTATTGGTCTTGCCACCAAATGGTACATTGAGTTACCACGAGGCTCTTTTTATAATTTCAATCAGTTAGCCGCTGCTTTCTTAACTCATTTTTAGTTTCCTGTCAGATACGACAATGGCACGAAACTATTAACTTCACTAAAACAATCCACATCCACATATATTTCTGATCATATTCATGAATGGTGACGTAGAAGGCATTTAGTGAAAGTTTTCATTACGGATCAAATTTTAGCAGAATGGTTCATTAAATCATTGTTACCTAAAATCACTGAAGATGTAGCTAAGGGAGGAGTTGTCACTGAAGAGCAAGTCATTGCTCAGGCTCAGTACCTTGATCTCGTCTATACGTAGTCAGGTACTTTACATGAAAAAATACTTAATCTTCCAAAACACGGTCAAATAACTGCAGCTCCTTCAGGGTCTCATGCGGCTGATGGTATGATTGGTTCAGTTAGTACTAAAAGTAAGAAGAAATCTTCAAAGAATTATTCTCCTATAATAACTTTACCTGATTCCCCAAAAGGAGATTCTTCCACTGAAGTTTCTGTCGACGTCCATGTCATAAAATCATCTATGACCAAATCACAATCCAACAGTAAAGAGAAGGGGAAGAAGAAAAACAAACAAAATTCAAAAGATAAAATGGATAAAAATGAATCTACTGACAAAAAACGGAAACCTCGCTATCCTTGTTTCATTTGTGATGAGGATCATTTTACCAAAGAATGCCCACATCGAGCTGAGGTTTCGAAATTTGTTAAAGATTCTCAAACGCATGTTGTCTTGAAGGATCCTTTTCCTACTCAAGATAGTAAGATGATTGTTTCTTCCTTGAATGCCTCATAAGAACCCGTTATGATGATGTTTCATGTTAGGATTGCGACGCGATTACAAGATTATGGTAGTAAAAATCTTGTTGGTGGTAAAGAAGCAGAATCTTCTAATTCAAACACATCAACTACACCTCCTCCTGGTTCTGATCCGCTACATATCGAGAAACTCAACCCTGACTTAGTAATTAAACCGCCTGCTAAAGGTATACTTCGTAAATCAGTTTTCAATCCACATGCGAGAGCTGCTCAGAATTATAACATTGTTGAAGACTTAGCTATTTCCCCTTCAGCAATGTTGGCTTTGGAAGTGCTGCAATCATGCACACCATAGCGTAAATTACTATTGTCTGCTATAGGAGCTACCGATATTTAGGATTCAAACCTAATAATCTTCGATTTAGAGAATAGTACACCCCGCCTACCTCATCAAATGGCTTTCTAGATTCCAGTTTTAGTCAAAAATAGGCCTTGCTTTGGGACAGTGATTGATGAAGGGGCTTCTACGTGTATTATGTCGATCCAGTGTTGGAAATTGCTTGGTTCTCCCACACTCAATCAGTCTCTCACAATTTTAAAGGCTTTTGATGGCCGAGGGTTCCATCCTTTTGGCATTTTGCAGGATTTACCTATAAGGGTCGAAGGCATAACTGTAAATCTAGATGTGGAAGTGGTTGATGCCCCTCTAGATTACAACCTTCTCCTGGGTCGCAGTTGGTCTTATGCGATGACTGCTATTGTTTCATCGGTCTTTCAGCTTATCAAGTTTCCTCATAATGGAAATATCATTACGATAGACCAGCTGACTTATTTCTCATCTGACCTAGCCTCTACAGATAGTATTCAGCACGTCGGTAAAACAACTATCCCTTACAAGGATGTTGGCGTAGGTTTGATTAAAGATTTTGGTTTACTGGGAACTTTTTCCTTCCCTCCTCCTAACGTATCACCTTCTATTGCAAATATTCATATGATTTCATTGAATACTATTACTTTTGATGATCCTTGGATCGTACCTTCCGATTCTGAGGTGGATTCATTTGATGGCGTGATGCCTTTGAGTCCCATTGAAATTGCATATCAAGTTGTACGGTTGTTTTCTGATTCCTGATCAACCTCGAGGATAGTTTGTTCATGTGTCAACCTTGTTAAAAAATGAAACCTGGTGTCTCGAGGATAGTTTGTTCCTATATCAACCTCGTTAAAAAATGAAACCGGGTGTCTCGAGGATAGTTTGATCTTGTCTCAACCTCGTTAAAAAATGAAACAAGGATCATGGAGCATAGTTCCTTGTCTTGTGTCAAGCTCATTAAAAAATGAAACAAGGAGTCATGAGCATAATTCCTTGTCTTGTGTCAAGCTCGTTAACAAATGAATCAAGGGTTTTGAGGAAAGTTCTTGATCTTGAGTCAACCTCATTAAAAAATGAAACAAGGGTTGTGAGAATAGTTCTTTTACTGTGTCAACCTCATTAAAAAATGAAACTCCCTTTCCAAATCGAGTCTTTGATTAAGATCCCGTAAGATCCAAGTCAAGTCTTTCCAAGCTCTCAAGAGTGAACTTTCATTCCATCCACCTCGTTGAATGCAGTGAAGCTTGGGGGGCATGACCTCGATTTGATTCATCATGCTGGGGGCATGCGAACTTATAACAAGCATAGTTTTTCATTTCAAGCTTATGTAAACATGAAATCGAATCTAAGCAGAGTTCTCCATGGTTCAATCTTGTGTAAAAATGAACCCATACCCGATTTACATCTCGTGATTGCCATTTTTATCCGCTAAATTCTGCAAGATGAGCCTTGGTTGTTTCATTCCATCGCCACCATCTCTTTGGCTAATCATATGCTTTCACTTGGTTGTTTTTCCTTTCCCAAGGGACCACAACGATGAGTGGTTTTATTAGCCAGTCTCTTAACCATTACATGTTTTGAGCAGTTCCACCATTGCTGGAACCAGTTGCTACCCTTTATACCACTCATTCCTCTAGGACGAGTCTTCTTTAAGCTCTTTTCTGACTCGTAAAATATGAAAAGATTGTCGAGTTTTTCCCTTTTTAACTTGTTAAATGGAATTAAAAAGGCAGTCCACTTTCAACTCTTTTCTGACCGTATAAACATGAAAAGATTGCCGAACTTTTGTCATTTCAGGTTCGATACTGGTTACGAAAAGACGTGTTTTCAATCACTTTTCTACTTTTTCGGATCGAGGCCACTAATTATGAAAAGTACTCCTTGATCGTAATGGTCAAGCGGTTCTCTCAAGTATTATTTTATACTTTTTTGGGCTTGAGGGACACAAATTTACAAAAAAGCGAAACATTGGGGTCCTCTTTAAGCCCTTTTCAGACTCTCGAAAATTGAAAAGATTGCCGAGCACTTTATTGTTCGAACTCGTTAAAATAAATGAATAATCGTCCCTTCAGTATAAGTTTACCCCTTTTATGGACTGAGATGGAATATTTATGAAAAAGGTATATGTTGACTAATTATGGTCAATAGAGTCTTCTTTAATCCCTTTTCAGACTTGTTAAATATGAAAATATTGTCGAGCACTTGTCCTTTCCAGCTCGTTAAAGTATTGGAAATGTCATCCCTCCTGTATTATTTTATCCTTTTTCAGACCCGAGGGATTATTTTATGAAAAAATACCCCCATGGAGTTTTCTTAAGTTTTCTTCTGACTCCCTAAAATTGAAAATTGCCGAGTTTTTCCTATACTGGACTCGTTAAAATTTAACAGTAAAGGACCTATTCAATTTTAAACAGGAAAGAACCACTCCTTCTTAGGGTTCGAATTTTAAACTAAGTTGGACTCATCCGAAGGATGAGCTTATAAAAAAGCAGATGTTATCCTCCTCAAGCTTGTTAAAAATAAAGAGGTACTGGCTAGAAATGGTGGGGGAAAAGAGAGAAAAATGAACCTGTTTGTTACACTTTGTTTTTTAGAAAAGCCGTTAACCACTCTTGAACACGACACTTTTTGTTCACCTGGGTTGGGAAATCCTTTGCCTAACAGTTAATCAAACCACATTGAAAGTCTTCAGCCAATTTCTGGGTATTAGCTTTGGGTCAATTGTCACCAAGCCATCTGCAGTGTCATTATGTGTTCAAGAGAACACTTCAAACAAACCATTCATCTGCAAAATGTCTATCATCCATTTTGACCATCCCTGAATCAGTCATTGCCGATATATTTCTTCAAAACTTGATCTATGATTTCGTGTTGTGGGCTTGCCTACGAGAGATCGATTTCTATCGACTTCAGCTCATTATCTAGGAAGTTGATCTAGAAATCGTCAGTAACTTGAAATCTGCATGCCCTAATGGCAGGTTTCTCGCCTTCGACGATAGGTTGCATCATTGACCTTCGATCGAATGATTCTATGACATGTTCGACATCAACTCATTTATTCACATTTCATGGATTGTACTGAGTACTTTGAGAGCCATTGACATTACTGGTGGTTTCTCTCACACTTGTTAATAGTCCATATCATTGACTGGTAATCAAGTGGTTTCTACCATGTTCGACTTCGACACATTCATTCACATGGATAGAATCATACTAGTTCGAGAAGCGGAAATCAAGACCCTGGATCTAGTTTCTACCATCCAGGCTGCGAGGAATTTTGTTATTCATTATATAGTGGACTATTCATAAACAGATGGTTGCATCCATACTATGTCTACACATGTCCATACTCTTGATGTAATGCAAAATCATTCCTGTATCAGAATAGTTTAGTCAGTTTTGATCTGAGTATGGGAATACCTACCTTAGCGATGATATGTCTACAGATATATATATATATTATATATATATTGCATTGAATGTTTTTACAGGTTACAACTAGGGTGTCCACAAGAGGATCCTTGAAATGATAAAGTACTTCACTCTTCATACATGACAGATTCTATCTTCATCTATTACAAACTTCGCACTTTAGGGGGCAATCTGTTGCACTGAAAATTGTCACCTTGACATTCTGCTATCTGTGTGAGTTCATTACCACTCATATTTTCCTCCTCTGCAAGTCTAAAACATCAGTTCCTCATATCAAGCCTTGAAAATAAGAGAAAAGCTCTCAAAATTTTGTAAAACTCTGGTTCTGCACTTTCTCTTTGTCTTACCTACGGTCCCGCACCTAATGGTCATGTCTCCAGCGCACCTGATTGCATTGTCTCTGTGTTAAAGGTGTGGACCCCTGTAAAAGTTAAAAAGGCCCAAGTATATTCTGAAAAAACTCACTTTCAGTTATTTCTAGAAGCTTCTGGAAGGAATCCTGAGGTGGAAAGTTCGCTCTTTTAAGGTTCATGTATCCCATACCTAAAGGAGCTAACCCCTTGATGTGAGGAGCTTATTCCTTTGAAGGAGGATTCTATCCCTTCATAGGTGGACCTGTAACCTCCTCCTCTGCACTATAAAAAGAAGCATTGGGTTGGTTAACAGGGAGTTAGAAGCTTACTATTTTTTGAGGGAAAATTCTGTTGGAAATTAGTCTTCTTTAGTTGAGTTTTTATGACGAGAGATTACATACCTCTATGAATCTCATTTGGAAGAGTGCAAGACTTGTCAAAGTAAATGAAATTCCTGTTTCGGACCCTAGGGAGAACTTGTTCAAAATCAAGGCTGAAAAGGTCGTAAGTTTCTTCTTCTATTCAAAGTTAATACAAATATATTTGTTTTTCTCAATAAGCTGTTAATTCATGGTTTATTTTATGGATTCCTTGATCACCATAATAGGCATGATTTATAATATTTGCTATGCAAGTGCTATTTAATGTTTGCTTGTTTGTGATCGCAGCTCTTCAAAGATAACTCTTTCAAATGATTGGAGAATGACTACTACAAACAAGCACTGGATCTAAGGTAGGATCTTAACACCTTTGTAGTATTTACTTATAAATTGCATATGTTTAGAGAAAGAAAGATTTGTTTGTCTGCTTGTTGCTAGACTATCTTCTGATACTAGGGAGATCGGTCTTGTCTGCAAGATCGATTTATCCGGCTAACACTTGTAAGCACAGGTTAGATGAAGAGATTGATTAATTCCAACAAAGTGTGCATGCTCATGGTTGTGAGAGAAGAATATGCTGAGACATCTGAATCTTTCCAAGGTTGTGATCCCACTCATAAAAAGGAATTGTATGAAATTGTTTCTAACTATGATGAGATTTTTCAAGAGCCAAGTGGGTTGCCTCCAAAGCATGAGATGCAACACGAAATTCACTTGTAGTAGGATTCTCCTTTACCGAACATTGGTATGTATAGGTTGTCAACTATCGATATGGAGGAGCTAAAGAAGCAAGTGTAAGAATTGCTGAACCAAGGGGTCATAAGACCAAGTTCTTCTCCATGTGGCTCACCTATCATGTTGGTGCTGAAAACGGATGGCACATGGATGATGTGCGTAGACTACAGGGCACTCAACAAAATAACGGTGAAGAATCGGTACCCTCTCCCTCACATTGATGATTTGTTAGATCAACTGAAAAATTCTGTCTATTTCATGAAACTGGACTTGCGTAGTGGTTATCATCATGTTAGGATTGTAGAATAAGATGTATGGAAGACTACATTCAAGACGAAACAAGGGTTGTTTGAATGGATAGTGATGCCATTTAGACTGTGCAATGCTCCGGCTACATTCATGAGGGTGATGAATGATATTTTTAGGCCTTTTCTTGATGCTTTTGTACTTGTGTATCTTGATGAAATTCTTGTTTACAGTAGGACATGGGATGATCATGTGTGTCATGTTAGAAAAGTGCTAGATGTTCTTAAAAAAGAAAATTTATATGTCAAAATGTCGAAGTGTGAGTTTGGGAAGACCTCTTTGGTTTACTTGAGTCACATTGTCAGTGGTGGACAATTGAAAATAGATCCTTCCAAAATTGATGTGATTGTAAAGTGGCCTAAATCAACCAATGTTACAAAGGTTTGTAGATTTTTGGGTGTAATACAATACTGGAGAAGGTTCATTTCCAACTTCTTCCATCGTTGCATCCCCTTACATGCATTGAATAGTGTGAAGAAAACCTTTCAGTGGGGAGGAAAGTGGCAAAAATCCTTTGATGCATTGAAAGAGAAGATCAAAACCACATCATTTTTGGACTTACCTAGCCTCCAACAACCTTTTGAGATGGAGACCGAGACTAGTGGATACACCATGGGAACAATTTTGATGCAACAGAGGAAACCTGTATGTTACCATTCAGAGACATTTTCCTTCCTCCAAGCCCTTGATCCTCAAGGCTTGGAGTACCTCCCAAGCTACAAATCTCAACATAAAAGAGGCAACAAGTCCCAAATCCATATTAGATGGTACACTACCTAGATATCATGGCCATCAATCATTGGGTCTCTTGTAGCAATCTTCCCTATGGTGCTATTCAATCATATGTATATATATTTATTTTATTTTTAATAAAAAAAACTGTTCCTTTTAAAACTTTTTTAAAGAATAAAATTATGACCCAACACAAGAAGTTATTAGATGCAAGAAGCCTTACTCAATTTTTTTAACAAATAACTAGTGCAGTCTAAGTTACTGTATTGTAAATAATAAGAAAATAAAGGTTTGCTTTTAAAAATGAATCATCCATTAGCAACATCCAACATGAGAATCACATAATAATTAAGGACACACCAAACATAAGAATCACATAATAATTTTAAGGCACATACATCAAGAACCTATAACTTTACAATTATACATCATATCCTTCACTTTTACAATATGATAATTATATACAATAAAGAAACATGTAAGAGAACTTTACGAAAACCCAAGTTACCATGCACCAAAGGGGGTGGATTCTTGATATCAACTTTGTTGATCCTTGTGCTCCCTTGATGTTGTCCGCATACACATGTGAAGAATTTTGCATCTTGACCAAACATTTCCGATTCACCGGTTGAGCTCCCAACCTACTCCTTGAGTACTCTTCTTCCCCATTGACCCCCAAGCTATAATTGGGTTGTAAAGTAGATGAAGAATACTGGCAAGTGGAGGAGAGCACTCTTGGCTCAAGAGTTCTCTCTCTAATGGTCTTCGCTTCGCCAAACTCACTATAGAATCAATAGTCACTATCAAAATAACCTTATACAAGTCATCAACATTAGGGAAAAAAACCATTTTTCCCATAATTTGCTCATTCTTTTATAAGAGGTTTCACAGGCGACACTTGACACTTCATGCAAAAAGGATTATTTTTATTAATCTAAGAATTTGATTATTCACCCATATATGTGTCAACCTCTCACCAAGACTCCCCTAAGTTATTTACTTAAATTCTTATTAAAAAACATAATTTCCTTCACCCAACATGACTCCCTATTTATTATCCTAGTTGTCTCTTGATCCCCCTTTTTTATTCCTTATTTTGTGTTCAGTACTAAAGTTAAATGGTAGGTCTCAGATTTGGTTCCCCAGCTACACCCTAACTTATCTCAAGTTGAACTCTTGGATGGAGATTTTTGTGTTGTGCTTCTTGCCACATGGAGGTTCTCACACATGAAACTAAATTTCTTTAATTTTAAAATATTATTATTTAATTTCATACACCACCCACCTTTCTTAATGAGTTAACTATCCTTAGATTTATGTTTCTAATTAATTCTATGTCCCCTTCCCCTTTTTTCTATTAGAACAATTTTATACTTTAGGGTTATTTTAATACACATTATGTACCTAATATTTTCCAAACAAAAGTTACTCAATTGACCCAAATTTTATAATTCTTCCTATCCTCCCTTTATCCCAAGGTTTACTCTTGATTTAGTTAATATGATTTTAACACCTCTCTTATTACATCATGTGAATTAGTGCTCATCCTTGTATGATTACCAACTCTTAATTATCTTTCTACTTTTTCTTTTTGATGCCAAGGGTGCCAAGTTGATCACGCCTTTCAAGAACTTGCCATTGAAGTTCCAAGGGTGCCACACTGCTTTCCATTCAAGCATCCCATGACTATGAGGGGAAAATTGGGTGTGGCGATGGAGACCACTGTCCTCTCCTTTGTTTCCCTCTATAATGAGACTAATTGTGTTAGGTACCTATAATACTAGTGATTCCCCCATTACTATTGTCGTTGTATCCCCTATTAATATTGTTGTGCCCCTATTGTCCCCATATTGTTATTATTGTGCCACATAGAATCTCTTGATTGTTATTTTTGTGCCATTATATTATTATTGTTAGGTCGGCTTGGTTATATTGTGACCCCTTAGACTACTATATATAAAAAGGAGGTTTTGTCATTTGAATCATCCAAGAATGGTTCATTTGTGTAATGTAAAGGAGGTTGCCCCCTCGAAGAGGCACAATTATAAGGCGTTGATCTATCTTTTATATTTTTTTGTGAGTTAGTTTCATAACATTTGGTATCAGAGGTTTGGATTCTAGGGTTTCGCTGCTCCAAACAGGTCATCGTGGCATTTGCGCTATAAAAAATTTTTTCTGTGACATTTCAGATGCTAAAAAAAACCCATTTGGATTGAAATTGTTCTGAACCTTGGGTCCCAATTTTAGAGCTTTTAGCGCTATATTTGCGAAGATATGATCTGAGGAAGTTGGTATTTTTGCAAACTCCCGAATTACATTCCAAACAGGTGACCTGGGGAAAATAGTAATAACTTTTGTTTTGAGCATCAGATTGAAATTTCATAAGAAGTTACAGAAATAGGATGGACTATAGTTTCCTGTGTATATTTTTCAGATCCTAAGGTCAAAACAGTGACACGTGGAACTTCATACAAGTTCTGTCTTTTGAAAAGGTATATAATCAAGTCATCTTGGGAGATTTTGCATAACTCTTTCTTGGAGAATCTAAATTTGACCAGACTGGTGGCATTGGAAAGAGGACACAGAGGGATACTATAGGTCACAATTTCAGAACTGGAAGATCTGAAATTACGAAGCTACATCAGATGCAATATCGAGCTGCTACAAAGTGAAAAAAAGGCGTGTAGATTTTTTTTAAACTTTTGCATAAGCTTGGTTTGAAAAATTAGTTTGAAGGAATTCAAAGGGAATAGTGAAGCATTACTATTGGTAATTGATGCCCCGAAGAAAGAAAATGGAAACACCTAATAAGCAACCTGAAATCTCTAGCATGACTCATGAAGAAGAGGAAGAAATGCAACATGATATATCAAAATTATCAGACCAAGTGCAAAAAATGACACTCACACAAAAAGTAACAGAATCTAAGATGGATGGTTTAATGAAAGATGTAGAAGCTAAGATGTATGGCATGGAAGCTAAGATGAATGGTTTACAGAAAGGAATGGAAGCTAAGATGGATGGTTTAAAGAAAGACGTAGAAGCTAAGATGAATGATGTGGAAGCTAAGATGGACGATTTGAAGATAGATTTGAAGACAGATTTGAAGACAAACATCAAAGATTTGAAGACAGATTTGACAAAATTTCTGCAAGAAATGCTTAATAATAATGAAAGGGTAGTAAAGGAAACTCATGATGAAAATAAAATTAATGTTAGTCAAGATTTCATGCTCTAGCATTGGATCGAAGAACCACCATGTTCCAAAGATCGATATGAGGAAGTTTGATGGCAAGGATCCAGGAACATGGATACTAGAGATGGAGCAATTTTTCGATCTCCATAATGTGCAAAACACACAAAAGGTACGTATTGCAACTTTATATTTGGAACCAAATCAATTTATATGGTATCGATGGCTTTTCTCTCGTAAACAAATTGCACTTGGGCAATTTTTACGGAAGAAATGACAACACAATATGAGGATACAAAAAGCAACACTTCTTTAGCCAATTGATAAATCTAAAACAAAAGGGTTCAATGATGTAGCACATTGAGGACTTCCAAAAATTGAACATAAGGGTAAAATATATTCCATAGGAGCATAGGATTGATGTGTTCATAGGGACTTTAAAGGATAATATCCAACATGAGGTTCACCTTTGGGAACCTGATTCATTGGAGAAGGCATTCAGGTTTAGCAAGAAAAATGGAAAGAAAATTATGACAACCAGGAAGCGCACTACCACTCACAACTATAAAGATGGAAGTGTTGTTACCCTAACCTTCCACAACCTACAAGGTTGACACCACAACAATTGGAAGAAAAAAGATCAAAAGGGCTTTGTTACAGTTGTGATAGCAAATACACTAAAGGTCATAAGTGTGTTGAGAAGAAATTATTCTACATAGATTGTGAAGAGGAGGAAGAAAAGGAACAAGAATTTCAAAAGAAGAGGATATACTCTAAGAACAAACCCTAGATAAAGAAGAAATGAATCTAACCATATCTTGTAATGCATTGGTTGGAATTGTCACTCCTCAAACTATCAAGATAGAAAGACATATCAAGAAGAAAAAGGTAATAGCGTTGATTGATTCAGGAAGTACCCACAATTTTATTCATTGTAAGATAGCAAAAGAATTGAATTGCTTCTTATATCCAGCACCAGAGTGTCAAGTGATGGTTGCAAATGGAGGAACCATAAATTGCTCTGGAAAGTGCCATAATATCAAGCTATCCATGGGAGAATATGTATTGAATGGCCCAATGCTCTCCATTCCAATGGGTGGTGCTGATGTTGTACTAGGAGTCCAATGGCTACAATCCTTGGGCACAATAGCTTTTAATTTTCAAGAACTTTTCATGAAATTTTTTGTTGAAGGAAAGGAATTTGAATTAAGGGGTATTTCAGGGAAACCAGGAAAGATAATAAGCTCTAATGGTATGACAAAGCTTCTAAAGAAGGAACAACGAGGTGTAATTGCGCAATTATGTTCACTAGATGTTTCCACATCGAAATCATTTATTTCTCCAGATCTCCAAAAAGTCTTGGACAATCATTCCAAGGTATTTGAGACTCCCAAAGGTCTCCCACCTATTCGTGATCATGACTATGATATTCATCTGATTCCAGGAAGTGTTCCTCGAAACATTAGGCTGTATGGATATCCCTGTGCCCAAAAGAGTGAAATTGAATGTATGGTTGCAGAAATGCTAGAGGCTGGTATAATTCAGCCTAGTCAAAGTTCTTTCTTTTCTCCAGTAGTATTGGTGCACAAGAAGGATGGATCATGGCGCATGTGTCCGGATTATAGGGAGCTTAACAAGCTCACTATTAAAGATAAGTTTCCCATTCCTGTCATTGATGAATTACTAGATGAATTCCATGGATCAATTTACTTCACCAAGTTGGATCTTCATTTAGGATATCATCAAATTAGAATGAAGACTAAATACATTACGAAAACAACATTTAGAACTCATGAGGGTCATTATGAATTTTTGGTCATGCTTTTTGCCCTTACGAATGCAGCTTCTACATTTCAATGTTTGATGAATTCCAATTTCAAACCCTTCCTTAAATAATTTGTGTTATTATTTTTTGATGATATACTAATGTACAACAAGTCTGGGAAGGGTCATGTTGAACGTGTTGACAGGGTGCTAAAACTATTGGAGGAGAAACAATTATATGCAAAAAAATCCAAATGTTTCTTTGGAGTATAAGATGTGGAATATCTCGGTCATATTGTATCTCATGAAGGATTTAAGGTAGACCCTAGCAAAATTAAATCCATTAAAGAATGGAAAATCCCCACATCCATAAAGCATCTACGAGGATTTCTTGGGTTAACAGGGTATTATCACAAGTTTGTTAAGAATTATGGGAGAATAGCAGCACCTCTAACAACATTACTGAAGAAAATTGCATTTTCATGGACTCCAAAAGCAACAAAGGCCTTCGAACATCTTAAAGAGGAAATTTGCCAAGCACCGGTCTTAGCTACACCAGACTTCACAAAAACCTTTATTGTGGAATGTGATGCTTCAGGAAATGGAATTGGTGCTGTTTTAATGCAAAGATGAAAGACCCATTGCTTTTGAAAGTCGTCCAATCAAGGGAAAGTTTTTACACAAAGCTATTTATGAGAAGGAAATGTTGGCAATACTCCATGCACTTAAGAAATGGCGACCTACCTAATGGGAAGACACTTCAAGGTAAAAACAGATCATGATAGCCTTAAATACTTTTTAGAACAAAGATTATCCTCTGAAGAGCAACAAAAGTGGGTCACAAAGATGTTGGGTTATGACTTTGAATCATCTACAAAAAAGGGAAGCAAAATGTGGTGGCAGATGCACTCTCAAGAAAGGATGAGGATGTGGAAGCATTGTTGTGCACCATTTCTATTATCCAACCAGATTGGATAAACGAAGCAAGGGAGGAATGAAATAATGATGAAGAAGTGTGGGCACTTATTCAAAAGTTACAACAAGATTCCAGTACGTCTGATACATTTAGCTAGCAAAATGATTCGTTATGGTACAAAGATCGCCTATACCTCTGTAAGAATTCCCAACTAAAACAAAAGATTCTTATGGAATTGCACACTTCTCCCTTAGGACGGCACTCAGGATTTTTAAAAACTTACCACAGGGTTAAGAAGGAATTTTTTTGGGATGGCCTTAAATTGGATATTCAAAAGTTTGTGGCAGAATGTTTGGTTTGCCACAAAATAAAGTTGAAACAATTAAGACCCCAGGTCTATTACAACCTTTATCCATTCCAATACAACTTTGGGAGGAGTTTTCAATGGATTTTATCATAAGTTTACCCAAGTCTGAAGGAAAGACTATCATCATGGTGGTAGTTGACAGGCTTTCCAAGTATGCACACTTTTGTGCATTATCACATCCATTTAAAGCTAGTACAGTTTCTATTGCATTTATGGAAACAATTCAAAAGCTACATGGAAACCCAAAGATTATTGTAAGTGACAGAGATCCCATTTTCTTTGGAAATTTTTGGACAGAATTATTTGCTTGTCTTGGTACTCAGTTAGCTCATAGCTCATCTTATCATCCTCAATTTGATGGGCAAATTGAGATAGTAAACAAATGTTTGGAAGGATATCT